>PVJO010016433.1:0-41979 GCA_004026905.1 Hystrix cristata
AAAAAAAAAAAGAATAACCCTTCCGAAGGAGTTAAACATGCAAAGGTGACTAGAAAGCAGCACTTACTGTTTTCTAGATCAGCAGAGGGTCAATCCAACCCACATGTGGCTTTATTGCACTTTATCATAAGTAGGTTATATCACCAACTTCCAATAAACTAAGAAAGTGTACAAGAGTGTCTATTTTCATATAACGTGTTTCTAGGTGCACTGGAGATGTACCTTCGGGCCTGTGGAAGTATCTAGCAGGTAAAAGAGACAGATGGGGCCTTTTCCAAACCCTAAACACTCTGTCTGCCCCTCCCTCAATTGCAAACAAATGGCCTACCACTCCAGAGGCTACAAAGGTGAACTTGACAGTGGGATGCATCTCATGAAGATCTGGCTTTGTGTCAGCCTCTCCCTCATATTAGAATTCTGGCACCACTTTTCTCACGAAAAGAACATTGACAAATGGTATCTGTCTGGTCGTGGTAGATTTTACATCCATAAACACCTTGCTTATAACAGTTTCCTTCTGTGATTTTTCCATGGCTTGATGAAGCTTAACTTACACAAGCTTTGGGCATTACATTCTCTCATGTTGCTGTCTTGCAACAAGAGATGAGGCAGAAAAAGTGTGGTAGATGAGGTGGAAAGGGATGGGGGTCTGTTGCCCACAGAAATTATTTTTTTAATTCCTGGATATTTCCCCAGTAAGTGCATTTGTTACATAAACTTCATTTTCTGTCATAAGAATTTTAATTCAATTTCTCAAAGAACATCCTGGGCATATTTGGCAATATACAGATTCCTCTCATACACACATTTTTCTTTTTTTGCAGTACTGAGAATTGAACCAGGGCCTTTGTACTGAGCTACATCCCCAGCCTTGCTCCCTGCCTCCATTTTTTGGAGGCACTGGAAATCAAACCCAGAGCCTTCATACCAAGGGACACTGCCAGCCATTTTTATTTATTTTTAAATTTTGAGACAGAGACTTGCTAAGTCATTAAATTCCCCAGACTGGCCTTGAACTTGCAATCCTCCCTTCTCAGCCTCCTAGAGTGCTGGGATAATAGGCATGTACCACCACACCTGATCCCAGTTTATTTTTATTATTTTGAGACAGGGTCTCACACTTACTAATTTTTCCAGGTTGGGCTTGAATTTATAATCCTAATCCTCCTGCCTCAGGTTCCCAGAGTGCTGGGATCACAGTTGTGTGCCCCACGCCTGGCCCACATATGCTTTTGACACTAATAAAGGAGCAACCCATGTGGCTTTTACTAAGGATAGTACATACATTTCCTGATACTTTCTTTACTATTGAAATTTCAAAACAACTTTATCAATTCTCAACTCAGATTTCTCTGTAACATTGCAGTCTCTCTTGCAATGACCTCTGCATAGCGAACAAGCATTTGGAAGACTGATCAGATAGCATGGCCCCGAGAACCAGGCCTCTGAAATAGCTCATGTGGCAAGGGATGAAGGGATGGCTTAAAGGAGAGAGTAATAATTCAGCATCCTGTATTTACATAACATTAAATCTCACAGAACTTGGAGAACTTTGCCAAAGCCTCTAATCCAAGAACTTATGAAAATGGAGTTTACAGCTGAAGAAGATGGTGAGGCACTGGGATTGCATGAGCCAAGCATCCTTTCTTTCAAGGTTTTCCACTAGTGCCTGGAGATGCAACCAAAACATGGTTTTTCTGTCTTCTAGGTCTCTCTTGTGTCTCTTGAGCCACTGGAGCTGTGTGAGGTAGCGTGGTATTTTGGAGAGTACATGGAATGTATAGACGAAGGATCAGGTTTTATCCAGTGATATCCTTAGGAACAGAGCTCCAGTGAAACTTATAGTAAGTTAATTCAATCAATTTTTACCAGTTGGAATAATTATTACTGTATTATGGTTAGAGACAAAAATGTGCCAGCTCCCTAGTCACTGAGTCTCACCAGAGTCTCACCAGAGAGACTCTTACACAGGAGAATCAAGCATTTTGTGGTTCACTTGGGAGATTGAAAGGGGACAGAAATGAAAGTACAACAATTACGCTGAGTTATTTTGGGACCTGGGGGAATAGCTAAGTAGTATATCAACGACATATTTTATTTGAATTTTAGGAAAAAATGCTTTGACCTCCATAAGAACGAAAGACCCAGCTAAGTGGCCACCTTCCCTGATTTGGATCAGGTGACGCCTCATAGTATTCTGATAAGGTACTGGTTTAGATCTCTAATATGATTGTTATAACTCACATTGTTATGATCTGTTTGTATGTTGGCTTCCCAGTAAGTTGTTGGTGCCTTGCTGAGGGTCCATGTCCTAGACTTATTTGTCCAGAGACTAAAACACAACAATAATTTAATAAATGTTTGCTGAACTGAGCTAGATTTTCCCTTAATCAGCAGAAAACAGCCGCCCTCTCAAGGACTAGAGACAGCAGGGGACAATAATCAGGGTCATACATTCTTGGATAAGACTGGGCACTCCTTTTTCTCTGTTACACAGTCTGTCTCTCTTTAGGAAAAAAGATAAGACCTCCCAATTTCCTAAGGTACGCTAAAAATCACTCATACTGTCCAATCAGGGATAACTTCTTATGGATATTTTAAAAACCCCCACAGAACCTAAAACTAATACTCTGTTACTATTTACAGCATCCTTAATACACACAAGGTATTATGCAAGAACTTAACATACATATTCTCTAACAACCCTCGCAGGGTTAAAAAGGAAGAAACTGAAGCTCCAAAATGTTAAATAACCTCTCCCCAGACAAATAGCTAGTAAGTTATATGAACTGAATTATAACTCTGATTTGTGCAAGACCTCTAAGCCCATTCTCTTAAGGCTCGAGTAAAGGGCTGGGAATCGATCACTTATACATTAGTTTTGTTTTCATTAAGTCTTTGTTGAATCCAACTGAACAAATAGGGTGGATGAGTGGGAGGACTATACCCTGTATAATGGGAAGAGAAGGGTCAGCCAAGAATTTGAGTAGTAAGAAGGCAAAGCAATTGAACATAAGTCTCTGGAGGACGACCTAGGTTTACAAGGGGAAGGAGGAGTGGTGAGTGAGTGAGTGTGTGTGTGTGTGTGTGTGTGTGTGTGTGTGTGTGTGTGTGTGTCCAGGGATGCTCTCATTGAGCATGGGTGGTGGTGGTGGTAATCTATAATGTGAACAGACCATCCGTTAGTCATAAACTAGGTCAGTGGTTGTTGATAATGGCAGAACAAAGACCCGAAGCTCCAAGACAGCCTCCAGTATCTTCCAGATGCACAAGCCCAGCCTCCATCTCTTCGGAAGATTTAGTGCTTCTTTGTAAGACGTGCTCCTTTTAGGAAATGAATTATCTAATGACTCCTGTTAAGTTTTAAGGCATTCACCTAGATCGATTTGATTCATCGTTTAGCATGTTCCATTTATTAGGTGTTTGACTTTGTCCTACAAAGTGTGTGCTCTAACGAATTTTTGACTCTATCCCTTAAAGTGCTATCTTTCTCCAAGAGCCAGGTGCTGCTCTTGGTAACTCAGAGTATGAGAAAAAGGTTTTCTGCTGAAGATGAAGAAAGAAGACCTTGTTAAATTGTTTGTGATCTTTACAGGGAATTAGCTAGTAGGGGACTAGGACTGGCTCTTTTCGCTGTGATAATCCCTGTGCCTAGAGCTAGTGCTTGGAACAGGGTAGGTGACAGGGCGATGGATGGGACCATGAATATTGATAAGGGAAGGACTGAACCTTAAGTGCTTAGTAACTGCTTTGGGATCAAACAGGCCAAATCTGGACCTGGCTACCTATATATCTCTCTATATAGACTCCTCACTTGTACAGTTAGGATAGGAATAGTATTATCCTCAGAAAACTGTGAGGAAGATTACAATGATGGGCACAGTGCGTCATATACTACTATGATTTTCAAATAAACGTAGCTATTAGGGAAACCATACCTTGTTCAAAGATGGATTGTGACAGTTAATGTGGATATGGGGGCCAGATGGCCTGTACCTTATCAGGACCATGAGCTGGATTTTCCTTCTTTCTTTCTTTTGTACTTTCTTTCCTTCTTCACTTCCCTCTTGTCTTTCACAAGTATGTGGAGACAGCTAGAGGTAACAAGATTTATATAAGCTTCCAGGACTCTTTCTGACTTATCATAGACTTCTCTGACCATTGGGACATAACTGCTCACTTTCTGTCTCGCTTCTTACTTGCCCAAGGGCCTTATTCCCTTCAGTCATGTCACATAGGATATTAATTTTTTAAAGGAATATTTGGACTCTGTCTCCTTCACCCCCATTTCATTGGATCACTACCATACTTATTGGATTAGGCATAAAAGTCAAATGGAATGTACCCAACAAGTTCTATCTTTTGCAGGCCTAGAAGGCCCCATGAAGACCAGCTGCCCTGGTTCTTATTCAAGAAATGCCTAAGAGATCTGGCAGAAAACCAGATCTTTTGAACCTAGTTGGCTTGAAGCTATGTTCAAGCCATAGTCCTTTTAGTCCTTTTTTTTTTTTTTTTTTTTTTTTTTTTTTTTTTTTTTTTTTTTTTTTTGGTGCTGGGGATTGAACTCAGGGCCTTTTGCTTGCTAGGCAAGCACTCTAACCACTGAGCTAAATCCCCTGCCCACAGTCTTCCTTGACTGTGATCTCACCTTAACTAGTTAAGAGAATTTATGAACAAACTAACATGAGTATATATTAAATGTGAAGGTCTTATATGGATTCCTGAATAGGAAATTAAAAGTGTTGGTAGATCCCTATTTCTTTTAGTGTCTACCATAGGAAGTAAGAACCAGCTGAGTTCTTTACATATGAGGTCATCTTTACAACCTCTGTGATTAGAATAATTACCTTCATTTTACAGATAAAGATAACCAAGTCTTACAGTAGTTAAAGAGCCAGTCCAAAGCCACAAAGAGCACAAGTGAGTTTACACCTCTCTGACTTCAAAATGTCATCATTTTCCCCCCATTTAATACAGTTTGCTCCTTCCTGGTAAGCAACATTTATCTTTGGCACTGCAAGGCTACTCTTGGCTCTTAACCTCCTGACATTTCCCCATTCTCAAGTGTTGCCAAGATTTTTCCTTTTAGGAGAAAATTGAATCTGATAAAAGAAAAAAGAAAAAAAAAGAAAAACACTCCGAGATGCTAGTGAACTACCTCTTGCAGAGGCATATGCATCAGCAAAGCAAACCACGGCTTAGGCATTCAGCACCATCACAGGTAATGGAATAAGTGTCAGACTCTGGGTACCCTGCAGGACACGTTCTGGCTCTCTGAATCACATGGCTGCTCCCTCTGGCAGCCAACAAGGTGTCTACATCCATGACTAAGGGCCCAGAGTCAACAGCAGTGAGTTGCACGAAGCACAGCACGTTTCCTCCTCTAGCATGCAGCCTGTGGCCCACGTCTGTGTGGGGCTAGGCCTAAGGACAGTAACTACCCAAGGAAAATTCGAAGCACTGTGAGAAGACAGTGAGCATATAATGTGTATGGGAGTTGTGTCAATCCAATGACAATCACTTTTTCCTTGGTCATCAACACATGCATCAAAATCTACTACAGCCCTAGGTGAAGATAATTAAAATTATGAAGAAAAGAAGGGGATGATAAACACATGCATGAAAGAAGACTACAGATTGGAAAGTCAGTCATCGGCTGGCCTCTGCTTTCTGCAATTGTGGCAGGTAATCTAAGAACTGTCTAACCTAGAGCTGGCACCACACAGGAATAATATTTTTAGGAGGATGCACTGTTCCCGAACTGCAATGCCCAGATCACCGAGCACAAATCAGAGCTTTCTCTTTTCACTCTTTCATTTTCATGGTATCTTTTTTCTCTGGGTCTTCCTCAAGGCTTCCTCCTAGTTCTTTGTTTTCCCGATTGAAGGGACTTCATAACATGATAAGCTTTTAACCTTAAGGCCAACCCTCAGGCCAATAGGCCTGCATCTCACACTGTGTACACTTAGACGACAATCAGAAGCATTTCAAAGCTTCGGCTAAATCCTCTCTTGTCCTTAGGTTGTCATTTCCCCTCCTTAGAAATACTAGATTGTAGGGAACCGCAAACAAAAATTTAAGAAGTTGAAAAACTTACTTAGAGATATTCCACTCCAGTTCTGTTGGTAGATTTGCAAGCTGGAAGATTTCTGAACTGTAAAGCTCCAATGTTTCATCACCAAATCCACAGGAGAAAGCTATGTGGTGGTGGTTCTTCCATCCTCAGGGTGCTTAGGAGCAGTGAGATTGACGACTAGTACAAGTACATTGGCTATTGGCGCATGGTGCAGCAGAGAATGCATGAAGTTGTTTAGTTTAATAGCTATCTTGAGAATGGCATCATATAACACACTACTGGCTACATGAGGAAAGACAAGAGCCTGTCACTATTAACACTTCAGCTATCTTTGATGAGCAGCCAGTGTCATCTTTCTTCAAGCCAATTTGGCCTTTCCACACCTCTGCTTAAACTTCTTCAACGCTCTCCTCTAGGAGATAAAGTCTAAACAACTCAACTGAGCACTCTGGGATCTCTTAGATCTGGCTTCCGCTCATTCTCTACCCATGTCTCCCACTCCTGTCTTCCCTTAGTGGGCATGTTTTCCTCCCGCCCACCGTCTCCCCCTTCTCTTCACCTGGATGACTCCTATTTGTGACTCATCATTCAGCAAAACTATCACCTCTAGGAGCCTGCCACTTAGCCTCAAGGTCTCACAGAATTATGATTTTGCCCTATTTATAACACCTATTGTTTTGAAATGTGTTAGCCTCTTTAGGATGGGGTTTGTCTGCCAGCCATTTCTGAGAACCCAAATACATGCAGACTGCTAGACATGCAGATGCTCATCACATTTAAAAAAACTGAAAATACTCCCTGCTTTTGGTGCAGAAGGATAATTAGTCAATAGTTTAAGGACCTTTTCCAGAGTCTAGGTAGAATTTTGTGGTCTAAGGGGCTGTTCAACTATATAGATGCTAAAAACCAAGGAAGTGTTGCTCTTAGCACTCAACTGAATGAATTTTACAAAAGTTTATGTTTCTATCTTTGTAGGGTGAATCATACATGCTTTCAGGCAACATGTTAGTTGGGCAGGTCCAATCCCTGGATTCATGCACAAAATTTCTGATTTTTACCTTGGATCCAAGGAACAAGTGAGTCTATGAATGCAAAGCAATTTCAGCCCCAAAGTAAATACACACGTGACTTTTACTCTCATTAATGTCAAAATGCTGCTGAGACAATTCTGATCCCGAGGCCGACATGTTTTTGGTGGAGAAACAATACAGATACCCATTGGCCCAATGAGTCCCAACAGGTAAGAAGCAGGTTCTTCTTTTATAACCTACCCACTAATGGAGAAAAGTGAAAGATAGCATAAGACATACCATATTTACCAAGGCAGACAACAGGAGAAAGACCATTAATGCTCCAAAGACACTTGAACATGGCCTCCAAATCTGCACTAAATTCCTGTGGACGCTAGTAAGCTGTAGTGTGCTCTCGCTTTAAGCACTTAAAGGTTAGTAAGGACAGAGCCAAAAGGGAGCATATGGAAACTTTGGGAGATACATGATAAACTAATCTTTAGCAAGCATGTTGAATTGGTAAGCCTTAAAACAAGCTGTCAACGGCAAGGGTGCCCACAAAGCTTTGAAAGCGCCATCAACTAAAGGAAAACATGGTTGTGTTAAAAGGCAACACCTTCTGCTCTAACCATTTTAAGCTAATATAAATAGAAAATTTGAAATTGGAAATCATGTGCTGCTAGTATGCATGGATTTTGTTATTACACAATAAAATGGGCATTCTGAAATGTGCTTTTAAAGGGGAGATTCTGTGACCTTCAAGACAAATTTTTTCTGAACTCTTTCTTTTCAAACAGGGATTCTAAAGCTTCTTTATAGTTCTTGCTGGTTCTAAGAATAGCCTAGGTCTGAGCAAAAAGATTGAAGCTGTGGTAGGGGATGAGGGGGTGTGAGGATGGCTGAAACCAAGTACTGTTCCTGGAATTATGAGCTTTCTTCCCTCTCACTGTTTATCTATTCTGTACCACTCAGCTGTTCTCTGTTGCACAGAAATAAAAGCTTAGTTTAAAAAGTATGTTAGAACAAAGCTTCAGAAATTGCCTGGAATTTCCTTCATTTTCAGCCATCTGGCTTTCATTGCTTGCTTCATTCCCCTCCTCCACATACATTTACCAAATCTTTTCAGCACACACTGGCCAGGCTATCAAATGTTTATAATTAATAACAGTCATACACTTTTTAAAGATACTGCTTTCTGGTTTTTCTTGGGCTGTTCATGTTACTGCTGTTATAAACCAGGGAGACAGTGAACTTAATTATTAAAAATTAGTTGGTTCCAACACTGAACAAATAAGGTGAATAAAAACAAAATCAAATCAAATACTTTTTCTTTTAAAATGGAAATAGTTCCATCAAAAAATAACAAAGAAGACGGTGACTTTTTCTGAGTGATGATTATGATCCAATTGTGGAGATGAGCAAAATCATAATCCAGAAGTATGTGTGGCCTCTTGAAAACTTGACAGCTAGAAGCGACAGAACAGGATCTGATCACAAGCCTAAATCCATCTTTTACTTCTGTAATTCTGAGGGCCTTACGGATATAAAAGATTTGCAGTGCATGTTATGAAGACAAGTTGCCAAACAATATATGCAATAAGATCTCCTTTGTAAGTACAGAAGGACAGATCCTTACACAGCCGTATGTGTTTGTGTGTGTGGAAGTGCATGTACCAAACCCCACGCAGCAGGGCTCCCTCGGGCTGAAGGGGCTAGAGGCGTACAGCACAGTGACAAAAGGCAGCACACGCCTTTCTGTTTGTACTGCATCTTCTGTGCCTGAGTTTTAAGGAACGGGACTCTTCATGTATTTTTTACATAACTACAATACTTGGAAAACTTGCTTGTTGGGAAGATGAGACTGACTTTTAACCACCTGTTTTTGGATATTTCTCTTCTCAGCCAGTCCAACACACCACTGAAGGGTTAGCAGGGCGGTGGGCCTTCTAGACACAATTTACCCAGACAGTGCTAAAGGTGCCTGAAAGGACTTTTCTTCCTTATAATGATACTTTCATTGCTATCAACTTGGAGGGAAAATTCTCATTGGTGGCCCACAAGTGAAACCGGTCCTAATTTCTTGTGGCCAGTTTTAGGCAAGGTTAAGAATGGATTACCATCTGCCTTCCATACACTACTTTCCACCCTTCCTGACCATCAAAGTACTTCCTGGAGTGCTAACAATTTAGTTCCCCTCCACCTGTCCCTCTCCCTTCCATTAAAGATTGCCCTTGCTTCTTTACTTTGGGAATACAATGCTGTATATAGCTGATTGTACAAAGGGTTATGATCCTAAGGTAATTTGTATTTTAACTCGGTTCTTAAAGCCTTCAGCTTTAGGAAAGGAATCCAATAATAATATTTTCAGCATCATCTGGAAGATGAGAGAAAGGAGATAAAGGGGATGGGAGAGGAGAGATAGTGCTGAGGTCTTCCAGCTGTCATTAATAATATGGTCTAAATTGCTACTTAAAAATATGGCCTAGTCCTCCATACACGTTTGTTAAATAAATGCTTAGTAGGCACCTGCTATTCTGTTAATTCCTAGATGCTAGGGATACAGAGAGGAGGATTAAACATAAAATTGAAATTAAGGACTGCAACATTTAGCCTTTTCAATAGGGAATGCCCCTAAAAATGTAAGCATTATACACATGCCCAACACACATATGTACATACATGTTGCAAAAAAGTAGAATAACTCTAGCTTGAGAACACACCCTTCCTGTTGTGAATAACTAGGTATTAGAATGTAACTGCTTTAGACATTCATTAGTTGCTGGGCATTTGGGTTGTTTTCAAGACTTAGCTATTACAAACTGTGTTGCTATGAACATGGCTGTGCATATATCGCTGTGGTATGATGTTTTTAATTCTTCTGGGAAGATACCAAGAAGAGGGATAGGAAGATGTGGTTTTTTTTGTACAATGGAGTACTACATGCTGCCATAAAAAAAGATAAACTTGAAACATTTATAAGTAAACAGATGCACCTTGAGAACATACTCTAAAGTGAAATAAATCAGACACATATTAGTACATATCAAATTGTTTCTCTGATATGAGAAACCATAAGTATAAATAAGGACAAAAAAGGTATAATAGATATTGTGAAAAAGAAAGATAATATCCAGATGGGAAGAGAACTAGAAAGGGAGGAGGGGGTAAGGAAGGAAGGGAAAAAGAAAGGAAAAGGAAACAAGGATAAAATGGAAAAATGCAAATAAAGCTATTGAAAATCAGGAGGGGAAAGGGGAGTGGAAGGGAGGGGTGGGGAAGCTGGAGGGAGAAACCAAGATATACCATGTATAGGCACAAATTAACTATGAAGAAAGTGATCATTATGTATCTACGATGTACCAATACATGTTTTTGGTAAATTAAAAAACAAAGACTGTAACTGCTTAAACCTGATGAAAGTCAAACACGTGTTTCTAATACAAGCACTGCTTTGCACAGTGCGAGCCAGAAGAAGTCAAGTTTAATCTCAGGGAGACCGCTTCCAAGCCAGGACCTGCCCTCTAGGGCCTGTAGCACACTCCACGTGATCAGATAACTCTGACCACATGCAAGAAGGTAAGTGGCCTCCTCACTGGTGCTCAATAGGACTGACAACAGCCTGGGAAGGTGACTTGCCTCAACTGGGGCTGCCTCTCAAAAAAAAAAAAAAAAAGCCAAGACTGCAGCATTTCTATAGGTCCCACAGAAAACAGTATGGTTGTTTTTTCTTTTTAAAAAATACATGGATGCCAGGATAGCTGTGAGCCCAGAAGACCATGCATAGAAATTTGGCTCCCTCGGAAGACACCAAAACGTACAGATAACACAGCACCACACAGAACAAGAAATGGGAACAGAAGATCTGAATGACTCCCAGCTGGACACAAGATGCACAGGAAAATCACACTCTTGTGCTCTGACCAGACACACTTCCCCTTCTGTGTCTCCTACACCAGCAGAGGAGAAGGAGAGATTTCCCCGTTATCCTAAAGTATTCCTCAGGAGCAGCACTGCTGTATACCTCTTACTTTTAAGATGAAAATACTTTGGCTCTAGGATGGGAGATGAAGAGAGTGAGTCATAGCAGGCC
Source organism: Hystrix cristata (assembly GCA_004026905.1). Taxonomy (NCBI): domain Eukaryota; kingdom Metazoa; phylum Chordata; class Mammalia; order Rodentia; family Hystricidae; genus Hystrix; species Hystrix cristata. The sequence continues at coordinate 11,177 of PVJO010016433.1, forward strand.
ACTGTACTTTGGACCCTCTATTGTTTTAATTAGCATCATTCCACAAGTGCAGTGTATGCTGACCCAAGAAATCTTTGGCTGTGAGAGAACTTGCCTGAGACTCTGGCAGTCAGCTACTGGGAAATCAAAGAACTGAGAGTCTCTGGAGCAAATAGGACACTGTGAACTCAGTGAAGGTCTTTGTCTACGAGTCAATAAAAATGTCACAGAATGAATTAAGGTATCTAATTCAACCATAGTTGTACTTTGATGATGGGAAAGAACACCTCATGTCACCCATTTTGCCGCTCAAGGAGGGAGTAGAGTTAGAGGCCACAAATCCCCGCAGTTTTCAGTCAGTCCAGGCCCTGAAAACATCGCCTCAGCTCATCACCGCATCTTCGTGTTACTGCAATATCGGGATGTGTCAGAAAGACCCTTGGGCTTGTTTTTCAGGTGATAGCAATGAGCAGAACACAGATGACAGTGATTATCAGCACAAAGAATCCGGAGTAGCTGTCTGAAGCCTCTGTGTAAAGATTAATGAAAAATCCCACAATATTTGAGAAGGACATCGTGACCTCAGATGATCTTGCACACAACCAGGCCATTTTGCTGGGTGGAAACAGAGAAGACTGTCGCCTTGCTAAAGGCTGTACAGCCAGTTGGTGACAGAGGTGGGATGAGAAGCCAGAACTTCTGACCTCCTAGACAAGGGCCTTGCAAGCTGTCCAAGCAGAATCCACACTACTTTCTTCTCTATGGGGGGATAATAAATGAGCAGAAGTTTGTGTCCTTTGTCCGTGCACTTAGGTCTCAGGCTCACCACACTGGAGAGCTGCGAGTTCCAGACTAGGTGAGTCAGGGATAGAAAAGAAAATTACTTGGGATTCCATGTGGTGGATTCAAACTTCGCTTGGTCTAGGTCTTAACTGTGCTTACTGGCTGCTATTGTTTTATGGGTGGGGTGTTACTCCAAGCAGTGGCTGATTTCTAATTGGCTTGGATAATGTGGCACTGGTAGCCTTCCGCATTCCCATATTTGAAGGAGAAAGCCCAGGCTCACCATTCAGAACAATATGTGAGCAATTCTGGTGACCGGCAGAGGTGTCACTATGGGATTGTGTTGGCATTTGATTGAAGAAGGCCTGTCGTCTGCCTTCTCTGAGTCCCAAATGAAGAAATCTAGCTGGCTGAGAAAGACAAGCAGTGTGTCAGCTTGACCAACATACTACTGTGCATGCCTGACAGTGTACGCTGCTTCTTATATGGTACATTTTGGAGAAAGAGAGGTATCATTCAGAAACCGCATTCCTTTCATAGCTGGGATATGGCCTTATCCCGACATATTCCTCAACCCAGCAGCAGAATTGAAGTTTGGCTTTGGCTCTTTCAACATCTCCTTTCCAAACTAGAATCATACATGAGATTTTCTCGAAAAGAAGAATCTAAAAAGCAAATTTCTTGAGACACCATAAAATTGTGTAGACTGAAGTAGTGATTGGATTGATTGACTAAGACTCAAGGTTGGGCAATAATGAGACCCAGGCAAGGCTGAACAATGAAATGCTGTAATTGATTTTCTGCAAGTAGAATGATATGCACACACCCTAGAGCATGCTATAATGAATCTGCATGCTGTGTGCATACAGATTTCACAGCGGGTCAATTATACCACCCAGATGCTTCAGTTCCTTATACCCTGTAATTCACCAGCCAATTTATTATTATGGTGTGAAGGGTTGGGACATAGACTAAAAGGTGGCAGAGGCCATAACATCTGTGGTCAGCTCCCTTACATTTAGGGAAAAGCAATAGAGTGGCACGTGTACATACCAGCCATGCCACAAGGCTCACTTCAGTGTGTGGAGTCTTCTGGACTCTGTGCATGACCATTGATTGGGCTGGAATTCCAAAGCTCTGGTTTCAATTAAATTTAAGTGGATTTGACTGAAAGTTTGAACTGATGCTAATTGGTTTTCAAAACACTGGGTAACAATAAGTTTTCCAGTCTTGCCATGGAAAGAAGCACCCAGTTCTGCTTATGCTCCTGGCTGGCAAGGCAAGCAATACATCCCTTACCTTCCTGGGCAGGGATCCAAGTTGCATGGTTTCAGGCGCTGGGGGGGCCGGCGGCTGGTCACACACAGGTTTGCATCAGCATGCTCCCCAGTCTCTTTGTTCAGGCAGCTCACCACAGCTTCTTGGACACCTGTGTGCAAATAACACTGTCAGGCCAGAGTGCAGAGTGGGCCTGTGTGGGGGTGATGAAGTGTGGACAAGGCAGCTGGTGGGAGGTCTCTGTGATTGGTAGGACTCTTGCTGCATGTGAGAGGCGGCAGTTTAAAGCTCAGGACTGCCAATCTTGTCAAGCATCACTCGATTTAGGAGTGGGCTGTGGCTCAGCGGTGGAGAACTTGCTTAGAAGGCACAAGGGTTTGGGCTCAATCCCCAGCATGGCACATGCACACACACCCAAAAACATCACTTGGTCTGGAAAAGTAGGACTTCTAAGCTTGCGACCTCTATAAGCATGCCCGGTAAGGAGAGAGACTCCCTCAAAGACAGGCTCCCACCAATACTGTTGAATGCATTTTTAAAATGCTGCCAAACTAGCTGGGTATGGTGGTGCATACCTATAAATCCCAGGTCTTGGGAGGGAGGGTAAAGCAGGAGGTTTGCTGCAAGTTTGAGGCCAGCCTTGGCTACACCGAGAGTTCAAGGCCAGCCTGGGATATATAGCTACTTAACCCCTTCAATGCCACTAAACTACACAGACACTGGTGCTGAAATGTAATAATTTAGAGTAGAGGGAACACAAAGCAACGAACGACAAAAACAATTATAGCAACACAAGAACAAAAGTCAGAGCTACACGATCTTCGTCCATTATATTTTAATTAGCAGGACATTTTTGTAGTAGGAAAACAGGCCCAAAGCCACATTTTAATATCCAGTATTCTGCAAACTGCTGTGCTCTTGGGCCTTGCATCCAGTCCTCTGACAATGGCTGGTTTCCTTCTGACTCTGGTTTGCTTCTTTGGTGACTTAGGGAAGTTTTGGAAGTTGGAACAAGAAAAGCAAGATACATAATAACTATAATCATGAAGAACAATCTGCCCATGGACACCTGCACATGTCTGACTTGGCATTCCACAGTGACTGTGCAGTGCAGGGTTGCCTGGCAGGTCTTTCGAGGTGAGCTGCAGGATCCCTTGTGGAGACTTCACAGAGCAAGGAAACACTGAAAAGGGTCATGTATTGATCAGACCTTTCATTCTGCTGTCTATAGTCATAAGAACACTAGCTAACATCTACAACGTGTCCAGTTTTATCCAGGCACCAAGTCTAAGAGTTAAATATCTTCAACTCAGTTTCTTCAAGAATTCCATAGGGTAAGCACTATTTTAGCTTCACTTTATAAAAATGGAAACTGAGGCTCTATAAGTGTGAAAAGACTTCCCTAAGGTCATACAATTGCTGACTGGTGAAGCTGAGAGTGGCTGTGCCCTTAGCACTAACAGTATTACCATCTAAAAATACCAAGAGGCTGTCGTATTTGCTTCCCTAGAGATTTTCAGAAATAACCTAGACATCTGTCTGGGTCATCTCAGCGTTCCATCTAAGGGAAGAGGCGTGACATGACAAGACATCCTTGCTAATATTCTTTCAACCATACACAGCTATGTATACAAAGATACCTATGTCTAAAGATACATACTTATAGTTAGATATCTGTGTATAGTTCTTGGAGAGTCTCTGACTAACCATGGGGCTATATATAAATGCAGACATTCTCTCACATTTATGTTCCACATTACTTTACCAAATAGCTAACATAATATAATCAACCCATACTTCTTGACCCTGTTGCTCTCCTCCTACATACTCTCTCTCCCACTCCACAGAAAAGACTCCCTAAGTTGATGCTACACTGAATAGGTTACCCAGCAAGACCAAGATTTAAAACATGACTTTTTAAAGCTAAAAAAATAAAAAATCGATATACATTTTTTCCTCCTAGGTTTGATAAATCATTTTTTGTTCTTAATAAATTGCAATATTTACCCTATGACCATGATGATATCCTTTAGATTTTCTTTCTCCTAGTTTTGTTTTACAGCTCCAAAATTGAATTTGTATCTGTGGTGGCCAGTTAAGAATATGTGGCAGGGTGGAGTTTCTACTTGACTGGTTTTGGGATGTGCCTCAGGGATTCTAGGTGAACCTGGGTAGGTCATGGAGGTATAGCCTTGTGGTCCATGTATGGTTCTTCACCCCTTCTACTTGGGCACTCTCCCCCTACTCTGCCTCCTGGACACTATGAATGAAGCAACTTTACTCTGCCACACCCTTCCGCCATGATGTCTCTGCCTTGGGGCCAACAGAGAATGGATTGAAACCATGAATAAACAAAGTCTCTCATCCTTTAAACTGTGAATGTTGGGTGTTGTATGTAAGTAATGAGAATGCTGACTAACACAGAAAATTCGTATCAGGGAAATAGAGTCACTGCTGTGACTATACCTGTATGGTTCAGAAGCTTTTGGAACCTGTTTGTGGGAGGAATTTGGAAATGGAGATGCAGGCTGGAGAAGCCCCAGAATGCCATGAGCAGTGCTCGGCGGATGATTCTGATTCGAGCTCAGAAGACCAGGCTGCTGACAGGAAAGCACACAGTAAAGGCAAAGCTCAGGAGGTTTCAGTTGGGAACAAGGACTGCACTGGTAGTTGGACTAGAGGGCACATGTGTTACACTCTGGCAAAAAAATTTATCCAGATTTCTTCCATATTTTGAGGCTGATTAAGGATGGTGAATTTATTAATCTGGTAGAGAAAAATCTTAAGACAGCCTAACATTCAGGCTATGGCTTGGAGACTGCTGGCTGATTTTAGCCAGATATATAATGACAAAGGACAAAACAGAAAATTATTAATAACTTACATTTTGGCACAAAAGGAGCCACATGTAAAGTCAAAGCCAAAGGAGGTACAGTTGCCAAACAGATCAATACAATTAAAAAGAAATCAATTACCTTTGTACAGGGACAAGAAAAAAGACTCCTCAAGAGCATCTCAGCAATCAGCAAGACCCCAACCGCTGCAGGCTGAAGGTACAAAAGTGTCACCCTTTCTTTTCAGAAGACAGTCCCCGGGACCTCTGGCTGACAAGGGCCTCCTGGGAAACTGGTTTCTCAGGAATCATTTCACTGTGCTCAGCTATCCAGGCACTCGGAGACTGGACAAGCCTCGGTCTGAGGGGGGCTGGCTACTGCTGACTCCAGGTCTTGGTATCATTCACATGATGCTGGTTTTACTAGCATGCAGAATGCAAGAGTTGTTGAATCAGGGAAGCTTCCACCAAGATTTGAAAGGAAAGCCTGAGAGGCCAGGCAAGGAGTCCCTTAGCGGGCAGTAGAAGAAGCTGTAGAAATGAAACCAAAGGTGCAGTGGAGACCTCAGGAAGTCAGAGATGCGAGGAACATGGAATGTCTGCTGGGAAGCGCTGCAGGCCACGAATAGAGCCAGCCCAAGAGAGAGGTTGTGTGTGCTGCAATAGGCAAGGCCATGGAGGTGGTGCCGCCCAAGTCCTTTAGAACTCACATTCTATCGCCATGGGTCCAGGATACCGGATATGGAGCTACAGACTTGCTCTGGTCCAGTTCTTTTCTATCCCTCTATTTCTCCCTTCTGGAATGGGAATGTTTACCTGTGCCTTTGTACCTTGGGATTACGTTACTTGTTTTTGATTTTCACAGAGTTTCACTGCTAAGAATTTGCCTTGAGTCTTAGAAGAAATTGGAAGTTTTGAAGAATGCTGGAACTTTTAAGACTTTATTGAAAGGGAGTATTACCTTTCCGGTTGTTAGCAGAATAATTGTAATATGGTAGATAAAATTATGAACCTATTTATTTGGAGATTAAGTATGGTTTCAGGAGATGTGTTTACACAGCACATTGAAAAGGGGTGCAGTCTGTTTGTAGTGGTGCACACCTTTTATCACAGCACTTGAGAGGCTGAGGCAGGAGAATCATCACAAGTTTGAGATCATGGCTAAACAGTGAGTTCAAGGCTACTTTGAACTACCTAGTTAGACCCTGTCTCAAAACAGAAAACAACAACAAAAAAGAGGAGGAGGAGGAGAAGAAGGATAAGAAGCAGCTGCAATGGTGGTGGTGGTGGCTGTAGCGGTAGTAATAATAGCAGTAGCAGAAGTTGGGATGTGGCAGTTAGGGTGAAGTTTCTACTCGATTGGGTCTGGGTCATGCCCTGGGCATTGGTAGGGCACACTTCTAAGTGTGTCTGCTTGGAAGCATGGCACTGGGGTATCTTTCTGGTCCCTGACTAATTCTGCTGTAACACTCTTCCCTTGCCACTGTTCCTGGCCACCATGAACTAAGCAGCTGATGCCTGACTTCTCCATATCCTTCCAACACGGTATATTTGCCTTGGAGCCAGCTGCTTATAGACTGAAACCAGGAGCAAAACTCCTCCTTTAAATTGTGCATTTTGGATACTGTGTCAGTGATGAAAAAACTGATGCATATAGGGTGAGATATTTGAGATTTACACTGCACATTCCAGTTACTCCATTACATTCTATAATCTTGACTGTGGCATCTTCTCTTGGTTAGAGCTGAATGAGAAATTTGAAATTCATGGTATAATGATATAGCAAAACAGCTCCCATGAAATTGTTGATATCAGTACTGATTTCCCTGCGGTATTATTAGGGTCATGAGGACGAGCCGCTGGATATGGCCTACTAGCCCCTACAGAATCTAGAGCTGTGGTTATGTTAGAAATTAAGTTTTTCATTCATTTCCTACTTGGTAGCATTAAATGTATCTAAATGTCGCTCTAGAATAAGATATATTTTGGCTTTATTCAGCTGTTAAAAACCGTACAAAATTGGATTGATGATCTGAGGGAGGAAGTGACCACAGGACTTGTCACATGCCTTACTTGAAAGTACTTGCTTCAGGCTGGAAATGGTGGCACACACCTGTAATTCCAGTTCTTGGGAGGCTGAAGCAGTAGCATCTTGGAGAATTTAAGGCCAGTCTGGACTACATTGTGAGACCCTGTCTCAACGTCCACTTCTCCAAAAAAAGATAAAGTGCTTGATTTATCTATATGAATACGGGTTGTGAGGAATGTGACTTGTTTGCATTCGGGCCGTCTAAGACTTCAAGAGAAGGAGGTGGTAAGGACTAAGTTTCTAAAAAGACATCAGTAATCTCTCTTAGATATCCAAACACAAATTTACATTACCACAAACCATTAATCATAGCTAAAGATAAAAATCACCTGAGGGAGGGTTAAGTGCTCAGATTAAGCAGCTTTCCAGAGTTACTAAATCATAATCTAAGGCCTTATAAAACAATGTGCGAGCCCTCTGCAACACTCTGTGTTGAGTCTCTGTGGCCGTGCTTGTGTGTGTTGCCTCAGCATTCTTAAGTGGGGTCTGGCTGATAACGGAAACCCAGACACAAGTTCTGTAGCAATTAAGGAGTACCTGGGGCCAGCCTTGTGGACAACACACTGTAAATTTCTATAGGATGATAAATGAGGATGAAGGGCAGGGCGTTCTAGGCAAGCACAACTGAGGCTAAATGGAGGTGGGAGTGGGAAAGGAACCCGGAGGGAGGGAGCTGCCTTGGACTGGGGAATATGGGAAGAACTATAAGAACTGCCCTTTTGGGGTTACGTACAGCTAGTGCAGCGTGGGGAGGTGGGAGGCAAGGATGTGATGAGTCAGTTCCCTGAGTCTATGTTGTTTCCAGAAGGGCTAAAATATGCCCTGAAACCATCCTTTCAAACAGACAGAGAACCCATGTCTCAGTAGACTATGTCAGGATCTGGTTTTACTTTTCTTGACAGAAGCAAAATGGGAGAAGACTTTGAAGGAAAAAGGTACTCAGCTAGATTTTCATGTGGGTGTTAGAACCCAGGAGTTAAATAACAAAGCAGTTCAGATTTAAAACTGCTCTCCTTCATCACGGCTCCCAGATCATACCATCGATTCACATATAGGCAATTAAAATATAACAAGGAGGTGATAGCGGGACACAGGACACAGATCTGAGCAGGTTAGGCACACTTTCAATCTTCCAGAAAATGGGATTTTTTTTGTGTTTATATCTCCCAGAATAGCATAATTGTTACATGATATTTGATGACAGCTTGGGGAAATGCAGCCACCGACTACAGGCTAACTTACTAACTAGTTCCTTCTGTTTGTTGCCTGTGCTAGGTGAAAGGTTACTTTTGTGTCTATCCAATTTCATCTCTTGAGATTACAGAAACAATAAAATTAGCCAGAATGGCTCTACAACCCCAAAATGATTTAAAGTCTATTTGTTAATCTTGCACATTTTGGACTGGTTTCAGCAAAAATGATTAAAAATACATATAATCTTGTGGGTTATATTTTGGTGAAAGATCAAAGTTGATAACACAATAAAATGTTACTGCCAAACAATGACTTGAAATAATTTGTCAGTGCATATGGGCATCATATGGATCATATAACCCAAGCATATTTTCACCACCTTGGAATTTTCAACTCTAACATTTCAGGTGTAAATATATTACCTTGGCATAGTGACATAACTGTAGGCAAGCATGATCAATTGATGACAGTAAAAGACCTCAGAAATTTTAGTAACTCTACCCTTCCTCAGACATAAGGGATGAACAATGTAGGCGCAGCCTTATACAAAGAGATCAACTGTATATCAAACATCCCAATCTTGTTTCTAAATCAATCTCTTTTGAAAACACTTAAAATTAATAAATTCCATATACATTCTGGACTTTCAATTTTAGAGCCCTTGCTGGTCAGCAGAACGGTTAGACTTTTAAAGCTAAAGGTATATGGATATTTACATACTGTTATTGCATCTGTTTTTTTCTACCTTCTCATAAAGTTCCAGGCTTGATTTGTAACCAAGAGCATAACTGAGGGACCATAAATAATGTTTTCAAAGCACATTTGTTTTTGACTGGAAGTAATGATCATTCAATTCAGGTGATCATGGAAACGGAGGATAAAAACACCGCCATTTGAACTTGGAGGCATTTGTTAAAGTGGAAAGAAGCTACAGCCTTTCCTCCGAACGCTCAGGTCCCTCTCAGGCTCGGCAATCAGCTAAACTTATTTGACCCTTCTCCCTCATTAGGCAAGAAAGAAAAGATGTCTTCAAAGTGTGTGAAGAGAACCATATAAAGAGTTTCATTAGCTGAGTTCCAAGAAGCTATCTTTCAGAATCATTGGGAAGAATTTCTGTTTTAAATTGCCAGGGCTCTCCATTCAAGTACTTCATAATTCTGGGAGCTGAAAATGGAAAATGTAGAAACAAAACAAGAACTTCGAGGTCAAGAATATTAAATGCTTAAAGAGACCTACTGGAGAAAGCTGATTCTTCGCTAGTACTTGTTCCACTACTTTTTCTTTTCCAACGACATGTGAACAATGTGGGCACATTATTCTTACATTCTCAGTTGTGACAAAAGATGCCATTTAGTGAACTCCACGATTGTCATGGTTTAGGAAACAGTTTTGGGAAATAGCTTTTCACCAGTTAGGTAAGAAATTTTCTAGGTGTGAAACATCGACATACCCACAAGGGTTACTGAGGATGAGCAAAAGGGATTTGGCAGAGAATCGGTGGGAGACAGAGGCAATAGAAATCTCAAGTAGTTTCTACAGTGTTAGGAAAGATCTATTTTTTTTTAATTACTTGATTGCCTGCTATAATCATTTTTATAACACCTGAAGTAAAAAATCACTGAAGAAATATGTTAATTAGCTTGGTTACTCTTTCTAAACTGTATAATAGATCAGAACATCATATTGTAGTTCCTATACACACATATACTCATTAACCATAAAATAATTTTAAAATCACTGAAGGTATTTTTCTATCAACATGGAATGCACCTAAGACCACGTAAACACACATGGAAACATGACATTAGTCAAGTTCTATTAATAACAAGAAAACTTCAGGAATTGTTTATGCGTGTAAAGAAGTGTGGTAGGACAGAAAGACCGCAGGTGGTGAACAGAAGTCTTTGTTTAGTCTGGGCTCTGTCCCTCACTAGCTGGGAGACCTGGAACAAGTCACTCTGCTTCTTTGCCTCTTGGTTTCCTTATTGTAAGATGGAGTGGAGTCTGACTTTGATTATTAAAGTTGTCTCCAGCTCCAGGTACTGTATACACTGTGCTGTTTTCTCTTTAAACCCCTCTCCCTCCCCCTCAGGAAAATCTGCTGAGTAAAAGTGGGGGGCGGTGCTCTAACCTGTGTTGGAAATACCACAATGTTTTGCACCTTGGGTCTTGGCTCACGCACACGCAGAGGCAATGGTGTCCATAAATGAGACTGAAAGTCGAGAGCAACACATCAGAACTCCTACTGAAAGCACAGGCATTAGTTGTGTTGGCCACTCACAAATGACAGTCTGAGAGCCACTTCCACCAAAGACAAATCCAAGCACGTTTCATTCGCTGTGTCTCCCCTCCCACCCCGCTTATCATTCTTGGAATGGGGCAGTCACAGGACACAACCGTACGCAGGGAGAGGAGACAGAAAAAGGGTAGGAAGATGGTTGGGGTCAGAGCCAGCGGCCCCTTCTTACCTCCTCCACACGACTGGGAACACTTGGTGAACCCCTCATATGCCCAGTCATACAGCACGTCGAGGTCCTGCAGGCCACCCAAGAGCCCATCTGCGTCGTCTGTGTTGAACTCAGGAATCTCCCCGTTGCACGGTCCAGCATAACAGGCACGCTGGGATGCTGGCTTGGGCCCTTCGCACTCTTCAACAGGCAGGTCAGCCACGGACTGTGAGAAGGACAGGAGCACCTGGCACCTGACTATTCGCACCTGGATCCCCACACCACAGGTGACCGTGCAGGCCGACCAGGCCTCTGGGATGAACCTGCAGTCGGCAAGCAAACAAGAGGACAGGATGAGAAGTCCCAGGGGGGAGGGCACAGGGGTAGTGAGCGGCTGCATGGCACCCTCTCCCCCTTCCCAGAGCTGTCCCAGGATGAGTGCAGGGGTCCTCTACTCTGGCCTGGTGATGGGAGCTTCCGCTAGTTCATGAGCTCACTGGCCACTGAGGCTAGATTCTGATTTGTGGGTGTCACGTGAGCTCCCAGCTGCAAGACATTCCGGCCGCAGATCACCTACTCATTCTGCCCGCACCCACGTGGGCGCTTCTCAGAGCCGGGATCTGGTGGTTGTCCTCCGCACTCTAAATCCCAGCACTTGGGCCCCTTATAGGAGGCCAGCTATTCTTACAGCAGACAGATACCGATACAAAAAACTATAACAAAATAATCTCTGGGAGATACTTAAGGAAGAATTTTGCTTTTAGTCTGGATCTCATATTCTGTAACTTTCTTTGCTTTTCTGCTCATGTGCTTCCCAAGATTTATTTATACATATAAAGAGGGCTTTTTTCGTAAGTTTCCAAGAGTGGCATGGTCTTGTTCCTCACACATTCTTTGCATCAGTTTGAACTCCAGTTCTTTTTATACTGGAGAGAAAAGCCATGCCACAAATTTAAATCCACAGTCACGTCACAATAAACGATGGCACTTGCGCTCATGTAAGTTTGTTCGAGATCCTCCTCCCCCGCCCCTGAAAGAAGCTACACTAGAAACAGCTTGTTTTGCCTTGGAGTTTCTCTAGGATGTAGGAAAATATCCAAATTTAAAACAAAGTTTTTTTTCTTCCCATTAATCAGCCATGGCCATGACTGTAATGACCTCGTGAGGAACCTAGGGAGAAAAGGCCTGAGGGAACTACTAACATTTTCAAACAGTTTAATAATTTGGAGAAAAAAACTTTAGGATACAACTTTTTTATTTTTCCACAATCCTATTGCTTTCTCACTGGGAGATGTGCTGCGGAGGCATGTAAACCTGGCTTCTCAACCTTGACTTTGGCAGGAAGGCAAAGAGCTGATAAGAGGATTACAGCGTTAAACCCTAGCAAGTGCAAACGGTTCCTTTCTAGTTCAGAGAAATAGAAATTCTAACAGCAAACCAATCCAGATTTTCACAATGGAAAGAACACCATAAAGATGTTTCCTGGGCCTGAACCTGAGCTGCATGTATAGTAGAGGCGACCAAGCTAAGGAAGTCAGCTTTCCACAGAGCAGACACAGCTAGGGTCCAACACGCACCCCTTCAGAAAGGGACTGACCCCAGCTGCCTTTGAAGAGCAGACCCAGAATCAGTCCCAAGAAAGTCCCATCACAATTTTAGCAGTGTTCTCTCCTTGTTTTTGACTTTTTTATCTTCTGGCATACAGAAAATGTGTGGGAAATAGTATCCTAAAAAGATTTAAGTCTGCTCTCTTTAAATAACGACACAGGCAGGAAACTTTTGGAAATACATAACCAAAACCTGTAATCAAAATGATTTCAACTCTCTTATTACACATTCACATACAGCTGCCTGAGTCCTGGAGCAAGAATCATGACAAATACACAAGCGCTGGATTTTACAACACAGGTGTGGGCATAAAGGAAAATGCATGTTAAGCTATTTTGTATACTAGAAAGATATGAAAGCAAATGATTAGCCTGGCAGCTTTGACAATAGTGTAACAAATAATGCTTATTTAATAATGTAGGACCGGAATTAATTTTTCAATAAAAAAAGATGGCAAGATCTCAAAAAGAACTGCATCCTATTAAGTTTTCCGAAGCAGCGAAGATTATTGTTCCATCACTTATAATAGACCTCTTTGTAACCAGAACCACAAAATGGAGCCCTGAAAGTTAGATTTTGTTCCCTTCGGACAAGTGGCTTCTCCAAAATTCCACAGGCCAAGGCCACAAAGGGTTACCCCCACCTCCCTTTAGTCCAGATGAATGGACCAAATGTGCATGCAGACTCTGGCACCAGGAGGTCTAGCCCAGCTTCCTTCCCTCAGGCAGGAGAGGGAGAGGTCGGGCCCTGGGAGGGATGAAACAAGCCTGAACATGTCTACTGTTTTTATGCATTCCATACTCCCGCTGCTCCTTGCTATAATGAACCTGGATACACTTGTATGTGGGAAAATGGTGATTCGAGGAAAATGGGTCCCTCTATCTCCTTGGAGCTAGCTTTGAATAAATCCTCTTTCCTTTTTACCAAAATAAATGACCTCTTTTGATTTCATCAGTGGTTAGCAAGCGAATCTGAATGTAGGAACCTTAAGTGGCCAGTAACATTTTACTGACTATTACACAACAGAACAAGGGTCAGCAAACTTTTTCTGCCAAAAGCTGAACAGAAAATATTTTAGATTTTGCAGGACATGGAGTCTCTATTGCAACTACTTATTCTGCCATTTTTGGATGGTGTACGTAAGCCAATGCACAGGGCTGTGTTCTAATAAAACCTTAGTTACAAAAACAAAGGTGGGGGTGTTGGGATGGTGATGGAAGGGTCTGGATTTGGCCTGGATTTGGGCTGTAGTTTTCCAACTCCTGCTATAGAACATTTAGAAAAGGTACCAAACACATTCAGGTTCATAGATACTCCCCAAACTCACTTTAGGTCTCCATGTCCACCTCTTTCCACATGTACAAGCTTATAGAACAACAAGGTGCCAAACCGCTTTCTGTTTTATCTTCCAAAGTGAGCTCTCTAGAATATAAACTCTAGACTATAAATGATGCACAAAAGTAAACCCTAGAGTATAAATGATGCACAAACTGCACCTTCAGCTCTCCTTGCCTAAAACACGCATGACTTTGCATTTGATCTCTTTCCAGAACCAGGGAGGTAAAAAGTGGAAGGACACAAAGTAGAAAAGACATGCTACTGAGGCCCCAGGAGCCTGACGTAAGGGTTGAAACATATTGATTTTTAAAATTCTTATTAGTACATGTGGGTAGTACATAATGATTACATTTATCGTGTGGAATTGGTACATGCACATAATGCATCTTAATTCTTTTTTCATCCCCTACTCCTCCCTCACCTCCCTGCTCCAACTTGGGATCTTTCCCATTTACAAAAGCTCTATTTTCATTATTCTTCAATTCCTTTTTTTCCTTCCCCTCTTCCTTTCCTCTATTGCCATTCCCTCTATCTCTTGTTCTCCTTTCCATTTGAGAAAGGTCTCCCTACGGTTATCTATCTTTTACTTTCCCATTTATTTATATTTTGGGTTTTGTCATGTAAGAGAAACCATACAATATTTAAACTTGTGTGTCTGATTTATTTCATTTAACATTATGGTATCAAAGTATATCCATTTACTACTTACAGATGCTTGTTTATCCCTCTTTATGGCAGAGTAGTACTCCATTATATATAAATACCATGTTTTCACTATCCATTAATCTGTTGATGGGCATACAGGTTTTTCCAAGATTTAGCTATTATACATTGTACTGCATAAACATGGGTATGGTCGGATCACTGTAATACGATGGGTTTAGTTCTTTCAGGCAGATACCTAGAAGAGGAATAGCTGAGTCAAATGGAATTTCTATTTTTAGTTTTTTGAGGAATCTCCATACTGATTTCCTTAGCCTTTCATTCTTGCCAGCATTTTGTTATTACTTGATTTCCTGATGACAGCCAACCTTTCAGGAATAAGATGGTACCTCAATGTTGTTTTCATTTGCGTTTCTCTAATGGCCAGTAATGCTGAATACACTGGAGGAAAGACAACCTCTTTAATAAACAGTGGTGGCAAAATTGGATATCCACATGTAGAAGATTGATTCTAGACCCTTATATCTCAACCTGTACTAAACTAAAATCAAAATGGATCAAAGATCTAAATGTTAAATAAGAAACACGTAATCTGCTGGAAGATAAAATCGGTAAAACTCTAAAGATATAGGTGTAGGCAAGAATTTTCTGAGCACAACCCCAATGGCACAAGCAATAATACCAAGAATCAACAAATGGGATCATATCAAATTAAAAAGCTTCTCCACATCAAAGGATACAGCCAACAGAGTGAAAAGACAACATACAGAATGGAAAAAAAATATCTTGCAGCTACTCCTTGGACAGAAGACTAACATCTAGAATATATATA
This sequence comes from Hystrix cristata, assembly GCA_004026905.1. Lineage (NCBI taxonomy): Eukaryota > Metazoa > Chordata > Mammalia > Rodentia > Hystricidae > Hystrix > Hystrix cristata. The sequence goes on from PVJO010016433.1 coordinate 26,221, forward strand.
TAAAGGACTAAAAAAAAATTAGACTCCCTAAAATAAAAAAAAAAAACTCAGTCGAAAATTGGGCAACCAAAATAAATAAACACTTCTCAGAGGAAGAATTACATATGGCCAATAAATACATGAAACATACTGATTTTAAAGCAGCACATCTAAATAGATACACACACATGCACACACATGCGAGAGAGTGTATAAGCATGTACACATGTGCACAAATGTGTATTATGACTATCTGGACATTTAGGGTTAATAGCATAAAACAATAAACATCTGCTTTATGTCTCCCAAATGAGAGTCTTATCAAATGTGAAACAGCTTCCCTGGCGTATCTCCCAACCCACTATCCATAGGTCTTCATCAGGTTCACACCAATTAAAAACAATTTGGTTTTTAAGTGGTGCTGTCTCTTGGCAGTCATCTTAATTTCTCTAGTGCATACACAGTATGATATAATATATTCTCTTTTGTTGAAGCCAGGAGATTATATTTCAAAAGAAAAATATCTGATAGTGCAAATGGCTAAATGAATAATAACTGTTTTATATATTAAGCTTTTCCCCATGTCCCGAGATCTCCTGACTGTATTTTCTGTCTTGATTTTTCTGGCCACAAGTGGGAGGAAGCAAGGTCAGGGAAAGGGCAGGAAGTTAGGAGGCTGAAATGCAATGTTTAGATGTCTCATCTTGAGTAGCACTTTCTGAGCTATTTCTGAGCCCAAACCTTTGAAAGTGGGTCCTATAAAATAGAGTGCAATCATTTTTTTTCTAAAATCAGTATATTAATCATAATTTCAAAGTTCTTTTTGTTAGCAGCAGAATTGTCTGATGAATAAAGAATGGCTAGTCATGGCTAGTCAAGTGGGTTCTTTAAAAGATTGGTGTAAACTTCAAAAATGATGAGATGATTTCTATATTTAGTTTTCCCATCTCTAGGAAATTAAAAAAAGCCACAACTTGCAAGTGGACGGTCTATGCTTCGGTCTGGTATTTCACTTGCAAATTTAATTGTGCATTTCATTAACAAAAATTTATTCTTAGAGTATTATCACAGTCTATTTTAAGAAATACAAAAGAGTGACAATCAAATTTACTTACAAAATCCCTAAGTGGTTTATTTTATTAGTGGCTATTATGGAGTCAAAAGCATGCACTGAAATAATAAAAATGACCACTTCATCAATATAATGCTAAACAGAAACAATGTTCTATTGGTTAATTAGTCTCATGTTATTAGAGATATTAGAGTTAGGCTCATATTTTATGGTCACTTGGTCTGTAACACATTATCTTTCCTGTTTTTCTTGTTACTTTCCTCTCTCTTCTTCTCCCATAATATGTTTGTTAAAGACAAGGGGACAGATCTTACCCAACAGATCCAAGGGAACGAGAAGAGGGCAAAGGAGGAGGGGAATGAGAATTCAGAGGAATAAAGATATCCTAAAAATAAGAACCTATAACCCAAACTTAAAACAGTAACATGTATACAAGTACTGGAGTCAACCTTGTGTAGTTGCAACTTAATACTGCATCTTTGTGGCTGTTTACTTTGCTTGTTGTTACAAGTAAAAAGTACAATGTATTACAGTCTGTAAATTTGTGTAATGGTCTGTAAATTTGTGTAGTTTTGGAAACATTTTAATAAAAATCTATTAAAAATATTAGAATTATTTAAAACACAGATTTACAGGTGTATTATTTTGATGATGTAACTAATCTCATGCTCTAGTTTCAAAATATAAATTGAAAATTGTAGGAAATCACATTAGAACTATTTAATTTTGGTAGCTCTCAGTCATCACCCTTTTGAGTTATGAGTCTATAGGTTGAAGATTTCTCTTTACTTTGTTTTGGTATATGTTTTATACAACAGTGATGACATGATATTACAGTGAAAAGAGAGGAGGGAATAAATTGAATAGTTTAGAGAAAAATTATGAAAGACATTAACATAGATCAAAAAGATTGCTGGATATCCTGTTAAATGCATCCTTCCCAGTTATCTCAATCTTTCCTCAATGGGGAGTTATTTTGCCTCTCTGTAAGTTGCACAAAAGTGATAATGTAAATGATTCTTGCACATAGAAATTCAGATTAATTTTGTCTAGTAGGATGTAACTGATTATCACTCTATAGACACACCAACAAATTTTACATCTATTTGCAAATTCATTTTAGCATTCTCATTTACCTAAATATACATGATTCTCTTAAATTGCATTTGAATTGGTTGCAATGTCTCACTGGTTCTCTCATTAATTAATGAGGTATAGTAGTTTCCCTTGTTTGAGTGTTTACCTTTTGTGGGTTCAGTGAGCGATATTCAACTGTAGTCCAAAAATATTAAACAGAAAATTCCAGAAATAAACAATTCGTAACTTTTATTAGAGTATATTGTTATAATCATTCCATTTTATTACTAGTTATTGCAGCTAACATCTCACCACACCTAATTTACAAATTAAACTTTATTATAGGTATGTCTACATAGGAACAGTATAGTAATATATAGGATTCAGTACTATTTACGTTTGAGGCATCTGCTGGGGGTCTTGGAATGTGTCCCTGTAGACAAGAGGGGACTACCATAAATAAGACTTTTGACAGATGCAATCATTGCTGGATATCCAGCAATCATTTTATATTTGCACGAGAAACACGGGGTTTCCCTTTTTAAAATTGTATTAACTAGTGGCCACAGAAGAATCTAGAAAATAGTATACTGAAAATATAAAATATTATGTAAGTAATTCTACCCTTAACTAAAAAATCTTTTATATAAACTTGTCATTTGAAGGCAAAAAGAACAGACTTCATTGATAATAATATGTTATTCCGCATCGCCTGCGTTAGTTGGCTTTCCTATTACTAGGACACAATATCTGACATGTGCAATTTTAAAAAGGAAAAGTTTAATTTGGCTCATGATTTTAAGGTTTTTTGATCCATGGTTGGCTGGCTCAAAAGAAGAAATATGGCAACGATGGAACAAAAATGGTTAGTTCACAGCAGCAGAGAAAAAGAGCAAGAGAATAGCGCCAGAGAGAAAGGGGTGAGGGCCCAGTTATAATAGCTAAGGTCACACCTCCTTGACCCACCAAGATGTACCCAGAAATGTGCTCCACCAATCCCCTGGGTGACTCCAAAGCCAATCAAGAAAACAAAATCAAGCCTGAGTATGACATCCCACCTTGTCAACCTGACACCAAACACATCTCCTTAAACCATATTTAATCTACAAATAAACACAAGGTCATAATTCTGCCTAACATCATATAACTGTTATACCTACAATTGAAAACATGTTAATCCTTTGCCAAAGTCTCAAAAGTTCCAGCACTTTAAAAGAAATGTCCAAGTCTCTTCAGAGACTAAATATGAACTATTAGCTGTGAAACTGTAAAAAGCAAAAGCAAGTTACATAATCCCAAGGTACAAAGGCACAGGGGTAAACATTCCCATTCCAGAAGGGAGAAATGGAGGGATAGAAAAGAACCGGACCAGAGCAAGTCTGTAGCTCCATATCTGGTATCCTGGACCCATAGCAGTAAAATTTGAGTTCTAAAGGACTTGGGCAGCACCACCTCCATGGCCTTGCCTATCGCAGCACACACAACCTCTCTCTTGGGCTGGCTCTATTTGTGGCCTGCAGCGCTCCCCAGCAGACATTCCATGTTCCTCGCATCTCTGACTTCCTGAGGTCTCCACTGCACCTTTGGTTTCATTTCTACAGCTTCTTCCACTGCCCGCTAAGGGACTCCTTGCCTGGCCTCTCAGGCTTTCCTTTCAAATCTTGGTGGAAGCTTCCCTGATTCCACAACTCTTGCATTCTGCGTGCTAGTAAAACCAGCATCATGTGGATGATACCAAGACCTGGAGTCAGCAGAAGCAGTAGCCAGCCCCTTTGAACTGAAGCTTATCTGGCCTCTGAATGCCTAAATAGCTTTTGAGCACAGTGAAATGATTCCTGAGAAACCAGCTCCCCAGGAGGCCTCTGTCAGCCAGAGGTCCCAGGGACTGTATTCTGAAAAGAAAGAGTGACACTTTTGCACCCTTGAGCCTGCAGTGGTTGGAGTCTTGCTGATTGCTGAGATGCTCTCAAGGAGTTTTTTTTTCTTGTCCCTGTACAAAGGTAATTGATTTATTTTTAATTGTGTTAATCTGTTTAGCAATTGTACCTCCTTTGGCTTCAATTTTACATGTGGTACCTTTTGTGCCAAAGTGTAAGTTTTTAATAATTTTCTATTTTGTTCTTTGCCCCCACTGTTGCCCTATGTCTGGCTAAAATCAGTCAGTATGCATGCCACAGCCTGAATGTTAGGGTGTCTTGAGATTTCCTCTGCCAGATTAATTAGTCCACCATCCTTAATCTCAGTTTCTTGGCGAGTCTCAGGACATGTGGAAAATGTAGACAAAATTTTTTCCAGAGTGTAACACACATGCCCTCTAGTCCCTGTGCCAGTTGGGTTCCCAGCTGGCACCTCCTGAGCTTGGCTTTTATTGTCTATGTTCCTAGCAGGATCTTGGTCTCAGGTCTCCCTGGAATCACCAATCAGACCCTATTTTCAGCATTTTAGGGATTCTCTACCCTTCATATCCAAACCTTTCCAAACTCCTCCTTCTAAACTGTTCCCAAGCCCTCTAAACCATATAGTCAGGTACAGTAATGAGGATGGCTACAGTACTGTAGTACTCACATATCAGTCAGCTTTCCCACCAGTGGAACATGATATCAGACACCCACAATTTAAAGGAAGAAACATTTAATTTAGCTCATGGTTTCAAGATGTTTCAGTCCATGGTTAACTGGCTCCAGGGCAGTAACATCATGGAAGAAGGTCTCAGCAGAACAAAAATGTTTAGATCGTGGAAGCTGGGAAAAACAGCAGGAAACATCTCCAGAGAAGAAGGGGTGAGGGGCTAGATATGGTAGAGCCAAAGGTCACACCTCTATGACACACCCAAATACACCCAGAATTGTGCTCCTCCAATATGCTGGGTGCCTTCAAAGCCAATCATGTTGACATAATTAAGTTTAATTGTCTCATTGCCTCATCTTATTTTTAACCCAGACTTCTTTTTTCTTATTCTATTTAAATTTTATAAATTGGCTCTTCTGATTCTGAGAAATCCTTAAAACATTATAGAGCATAATCTTTAGGACAAAGTATAGTTTCTTAAACCCATGCTGGGCATTTGGATCTGAAGAAGCATTCAGGTATGTGGGAAAATAATTAATGCTGGGTGAAAAAAGTAATTTGGAAAAGGCAAAGGGAAGACCTTCTTTTTTTTCATTTTTTATTTTTTTACCAAGAACATGTATTGGTACTTTGTATACATAATGATCATATTCATCATGGTTATTTGGTTCCCCCCCCGTACATGATCTATCTTGGTTCCCCTCTTCCCCGCTCCTCTCTTCTTCTCCCCCCTTCCCTATTTACAGCAGGATTATTTATATTTTTCCATTTTTTCCCTTTCCCCTTTCTTTCCTTTTTCGCTTCGTACTTTTCCCCCTTCTTCCTTTCTAGTTCTCCTCTCTTTTGACTACTATCTTCCTTTTATATAATATCTCTTACACCTCTTTGTCCTTATTTACACTTACGGTTTCTTAGAGAAACAGTTTGATGTGTACTCATGAGTGTCTGATTTATTTCACTTAAGAGTATGTTCTGAAGGTACATCCATTATCTACAAATGTCTCTAGTTTATCCTTTTTATGGCAGAGTAGTACTCCATTGTGTAGAAAAACCACATCTTCTTTAGCCATTCATTAGTTGTTGGGAATTTAGATTGTTTCCAAGACTTAGATATTACAAATTGTGTTGCTATGAACATGATTGTGCATATATTGCTGCGGTATGATGATTTTAATTCTTCTGGGAAAATACCAAGCAGAGGAATAGCTGGATCAAATGGAACCTCTAGTTGTAGTTTTTTGAGAATCGCCACACTGATTTCCACAGTGGCTGGACCAATCTACATTCCCACCAACCGAGGAGGAGGGTTCCTTTTTCTCCACAGCCCTGCCAGCATTTGCTATTGGTTGATTTTTTGATAATAGCTGTTCTTTCTGGAGTGAGATGGAATCTTAATGTTTTGATTTGCATCTCTCGAATGACTAGTGATGTTGAACTTTTTCATGTATTTATTTGCTATTTTTATTTCATCTGAGAAATGTTTGTTCATTTCAGATGTCTATTTTTAGATTGGGTCTTTAAATTTGGAAGGTTTGATTTTTTTGAGTTCTTTATATATTCTAGATGTTAGACCTTTGTCTGAGGGACAGCTGGCAAAAATTTTTTCCCAGTCTGTGAGTTTTCAACCACTCTATTGGTGATTTCTTTTGCTGTGCTAAATCCTTTTAATAGGATGTGGTCCCAAGCACTGATTCTTTGTATTATTTCCCATGCAGTTTGGGTTCTGTTCATAAATTTTTTTCCTACCCTTATGTCTTTGAGGGTTCTTCCTATTCTATTCTCTAGAAGATTTAGTGTTTCTGTTTTAGTGTTTAGATCTTTGACCCACTTCGATTTTAGTCTAGTACATGACGAGAGACATGTATCTAGCTTTAGTTTTCGGCATGTGGCAAGCCAGTTTTTCCAGCACCATTTGTTAAATAGGCTATCTTTCTTCCAGTGAGGGTGTTTGGCTCCTTTGTCAAAGATGAGGTATTTGAGTGTGTTTGGGGTTGTTTCTGTATCCTCCAATCTATTCCATTGATCCTCAGGTCTGTCTTTTTGCCAGTACCATGCTGTCTTTAATACTGCAGCTTTATAGTATAGTTTTAGGTCGGGGACTGTGATGCCCCCTGCTTTTCCCCTGTTGCTTAGGATCGTTTTTGCTATTCTTGGTCTCTTGTGGTTCCAGATGAAATTCATGATTGTTCTTTCTAATTCTTGGAAGTATGTTAGTGGTATCTTGATTGGAATTGCATTAAATCTGTATAGTAATTTAGGAAGTATGGCCATTTTCACTATGTTGGTTCTTCTTACCCAGGGATATGGTATATCTTTCCATTTTCTGATACCCTTTTCAATGTCCTTTTTTAGAGTGCTGTAGTTTTTGATGTAAAGATCTTTTACTACCTTTGTTAGATAGATTCCTAAGTATTTCATTTTTTTTGATGCAATTGTGAAAGGTATATCTTCTATTATTTCTTTCTCAGTGAGTTTGTTATTTGTATATAGGAATACTATTTACTTTTGGGCGTTGACTTTGTATCCAGTTATGCAACTGAATTTAATCTAGAAGTTATTAAATCTAGAAGTTTTTTGGTGGAATTTTTGGGGTCTTCTATGTAGAGTGTCATGTCATCCACAAATAATGATTGCTTAAGTTCTTCCTTTCTCGTCTTTGTTCCTTTTATTTCTTTCTCTTGTGTAATTGCTCTGGCTAATGTTTCTAGAACTATATTGAATAATAGTGACAATAATGGGCATCCTTGTCTTGTTCCAGATTTTAGCGTGAAAGCTTCCAGTTTCTGACCATTTAGTGTGATGTTGGCCGTTTGTTTGTCATAGAATGCTTTTATCAGATGTAGATATAAACTGTCTATTCCTAATTTCTGTAGTGTTTTTGTCATGAATGGGTGTTAGATTTTGTCAAATGCTTTTTCTTCATCTATTGAGATGATCATGGCAACTCCATCATGGGTTGGTGGCCTGCTGGGGAGCCTCAGACCTGTGAGCGCCCCCTCCCCTGGACCAGAGTGGGCCCACCCAGCCCACAGCAACCTAGTTCTACTTATACTTTCATCTACTTCCCAATTTCACATGAGATCAGAGATCTCACATAAAAACTCTTTATTTAATGTCACTGAATGAAATTAAAAGTGAAGATTTTTTAAAAATAGACTTTTTAAGTCAAACAAATAAACCTTTGAAAAATGTTACAAAAGTACTACAATTCTTCAACTGAATCACTTTTGGAATTATCAGTCAAAGGTGACTTCAAAAAATTATTTAAAAGTACTGCTGGAACATTAAAGTTTTGGGATAATAGCTACCTTAAATATATCACTCTACATTCCCTTAGAACTGTATGTGAGTCATTGCAAATAAATGGAAATCTAACTTATTACAAAAGATCTTTAGTTAATATTATGTGAGCTGAATGTACAATTATGAAAATATTTCTCAACCTCTATTAGTTTATAATTCTCTGAACCTCATATTGAGGTCTCTAAGCAAAATTTTTTTTTTCATTTCTATCCAAGCAAACATTTATTTCATTTCTAGCCAATGAAAATTTTTTTCATTTCTACCCACCACCCCACAAAATCTCTGACAGCATCATTTACTTGCATAGGTTCCTCAGATCCATCAGCACCAAGCCTGGGCTGCTGCTGGGGAAAGTAAGGTTTCCCCAGCATAACCAAGAAAGAATGATCTTAGAAATTAAAATTCAAATGATAACTTTGGTAGAATCATCAGTAAAACTTTTAGAAAAGAAAAAAGTCAATGACTCCCTTTGTCTAAGGCTGTTAACCAGTAATAATTTGAGGGAAGGACCCAATTTCTAAACATATAAGACGGTATTGGGAGAGCTATATTTAGTGGCATTTTCCAAGTAGCAGACTTAGTTTTCTCATGATAATGATGAAATTCATTTTGGTTTCTTTGGGAAGGAGCGGGGCCCTCTGCAAGAATGCCTCAATGCTTTTCTTGTAGAAAATATTCATGGCCAGAATTAGGAGAAGAAAAGCTGACTGCATTAAAGAGCATATTTTCCTTTCAAAGAGACTTTATAGTAGAAGGAAATGTTGTGGGGGATGATATCTGTGAATGTGCCAATACTTCCAGAGATTACTGGGCCCTTTCAGAGCCCGAGAACGCCTGTCTTTGAGTGCTTTGTTAGTCATCTGGCAGTTCTGCTCTGGTCTTTGTCTGATCTGGTTCAGACAAGAGCTGACTCTTGCTAAGGGAAGGACATGTTGGCCATCACGAGGCTGCTTCTCTTTAACAGTAAGAAGAATGACCAGCAGAAAACAAGTTAATGATCAGTTTCTAAGAATATTTCCCTCATAGTATCTGCTAATTTGGCAACTCCAATCCTCATCTGTCTTGTTTCCAGTGGCACACAACATAATTGGCCATAGATTTCTTCTTAAATTTCTCCTCTTGAATTACATGGTACCAAACTCTTCTGGTTTTCTTCTCTGATCACTACCATCTTAATCTCCTTTCCCAGATCTTTGTCCTATCCTCACACTCTAAATATTGCTGGACCCAAGGCTTGGTTGTGTGCCATCTTATAATATGTTCATCAAGAATTTCTTGTTTCAAATGCCAACAATGTACAGGGAATTTCTAAGTACTTAATCTTAGAATTTTTTCTTTGAAAAGAATAAAATGTATTAATAAAAAATGTGTTTAGTCATTCTTATGGACCGTGTATTATTCCTAGTGCTTTATAAAGTTGTTAAATCCTAACAAGAACGTGATAAGAGAAGAACTATTATTATCCCCACTTAATACATAGATGAGGAACTGAGGCACAAGTCACATAGTAAGGGGTCATGCTCTTTACAACATATTGCTATCTCTTTTTGACATTTTTACTTTCATGTTTAAAAGGCATCTTAAAATAGCCAAATGAAACTCATCCTGACACTAACCCTGTGTGACCTATTCATCTTCCAGTCCTCTCCTTTACAGCAAATGTTTCTACTGGACACCCAGTTGCTCAAGTGAAAAAAGTCAAGAGTTGTCTTTGACTCCTCAATTTCTCTCCAACTGACTGTCAAATCCTGTCAATTCTCTCTTGAATATATACCTTAAACTCATTTCTTTTCTCTTATTTCTATTGCTACCACCTATCATTGATGTAACAAGGAAAACAATAGCTAACATTTACACTTTCTACTTTATGTGTCTTATGTATGTAATTCAATATAACATTGTTGGGAAATGGACACTGTTTATACATTGTCAAATGGGCAAGAGGATGACTGATGGTCTTTTCAATGAAACGCTGACATTGTCTAGCACTCTTCTAGGGGTGGTCTGTGGACATGGATTGTCTTTGGCTAGTCTATTTTACACTTAGAGAACAAAGTTTCCTTTTAGAGGGAAGGTGATGATACAGATGTTTCTTGTCCATAAGGACGGAATTTTTTTTTTTGTGCTCATGTCAATGCAAATGATTTTGTCTCTTGGAAAATATAAACTTTTCTAAATCTAATTCTAATTTGAATTTGTTTTTAACATCATAACTAGCTTCCTGAATAATTCATGGAGTAAAAACAATTTTGACATGGGTTCATATTTTGTATTTTCATGACAATCATGGGCTTACCTTTTTGAAAATTATATTTTAATAGTACTATCTTCATTCCAATTTTGAGACAATAAGATTGGGACAGTGATTTCCAAGTAAATGGCATACTCCCAAGAAAATGGCAGAGTCAGGATCTAAAACCTAGTCCCGCAGCCTGTGCCTCTCACACCTCCCCGGATCGCCTTTTGGGTGCTAGGTAAACCGTGACCACCAAAGCTAACACCACCACTTCTGTACAGTTGCAATAGCTACTCATTATCTTCTACCTCTGGTACTCTTTACAGTACATTCTTCACATCACAGCCAGAGGTGTTTTAAAATGTAAAGCTTTTGTTTCCCTCTATACCTAGAAAAAAGACAAACCCCCTCTCAGGGTTATATCACACCATGCTCCATCTTCATCTCTCGCCATCCTTCCCAGGTCACTAGCTCCAGCCCTACTTCTCTTCTTTCACTTTCTTAAATGTGTGTAGCTCTTTTCTGACTCACAATTTGGGCATGTGTGGGACACACCGTGGATAATCCTCCTCCTGTGTCTCAGTTTAAGAATAATCCCCAGTCATCATTCGGCCTCAGTGCACGTGCCCTTCTCAAAAAGGAATCCCTTGATCTCCAGACCTACTGTGTCCCCTATTAGTCTCTGAGAACCTCCTTTCAGTTTCCGACAGCAGTAACTGGGTTTTGATAATCACAGTGTGAAACTTCCCGAAATAACCATTTCTTTCACCAGACCACATCTCTGTGAAGGTAGAGCTTTGTATACTAGGTATTTAATTTTTTTAAGTGAATGATTAACAGGAAATTAAGAGTTACTATTAAGAATAACTTGGGCTCAAAGACAAGAACTAAGATGGATAAAGAGGGGACTAACCTGAAAAACTCTTAAGAAATGAAATTATACTTCTATTTTGTAGATACTGGCATGAAGAAACAAAAACCTTTTCCCATTGTAGGAGGTTCTTACGGTCTTTAAAAGTTACACCCAAATTTGGTAGCCATAGTGGGCTTATTCATTTGTATTTTTTATAGCTATACTTAGGCAGTATGTACTGGCCTCCTATCCAGATGAATTGTTTGGTAAGCATGCAGTTTAAGCAGATTAAAATTCTGTGCTTACTGTGCATCTGTAAAATATCAATAAAAGTCTATTTTATAGAACAAAAGGACTTTGACACAAATGTTAACCCTGGTAACTTATACGTGACTCTGATCAAACATTGCCTTATCTTACCCTGCAATTACTCAACAGAGAAGGCACTCTGGGGTTTTCCAGAAGTGTCCCTAGGTTAGAGGGAATCAAGAAGAGCTGTTATCTTTTTAAATCTACTCATTAAAGCTCAAGATATATAAAGTTTTGGGGATAAATGGGAGCTAGACTATTAACCAAATGTAGCAGACACAGATAGTCAAACTATGCTCCTCACACATGAAAAACGAGGACACACTGCTTGCTTCAGACTACCTTTCTTGCCCTGTGCTTTTCTGACCTATGTTAACAGGACATGATTTGCAGGTTTGCTTTTCTATGAGGATCATCTGACTGTTTAAAAAGCCTTGTCCCAAAGGGACTCTGGTGCCACTGCAGCTGACAATGTTATCCGTGCATTTGTAGCTCTCAGCTTAATACAAGAATGTAGTTTTAAATCCATATTATTTTCCCTGACCTTGATAAAGATCTAAAGTATTGTAAATTCAGGATACTTTCATGAACCATTTCTTCTTTATATAGAGTGAAATAAGTTTATCTTGCAATTTTGTATAGGTTTATTTCCCTTAATTCAACAAGCTTGGCAAAGCTTTCCAATGAAAAGTTCAGTTCATTAAAAATGACCTTAATGGACTTAACATATACTGGTGGTGACAGGGTCCATACTTTATTTTGGCACACAAGGATCCCATTAATTTGTCTTTGTCACTCTCTAGGGCTCAGCTGAGCAACAGTTCAGATTTAACTCTCTGAAAGTAGCTATGGTCTGAGCAACAGTGGTGATGGTGGGAGGGTCGATGAATTTAGAACTTCTTGGATTGTAATAAAGGCTTTTCCACTGACTGCATAAAAGTGATTCCGCTGGCTTTCTTCATGTGATTATTGATTTTTTTGTCTCTGTGCATGCTGAAAGCAATCTATGGGGATCAAGCATATTTAACTCAGAGCTGGGAGAGGCTTCTTGTACTCCTAAGTAGTTTCTGAACTTTCCTTACTCATCTTTGAAAATTTCCACAAATCTCTTTGTTATTCCAGTACCAGTAACTAACCTCTGTCCATTACAATAAGACCTGGGCTAAATAGTATGTGTGGTGCTCATAACTGAGTCTTCAAAGGGCCGTCAAAACATATAAGAGAATCAGTGAGATGGTGTTAGCAGGGAACCACTAGCTGAATTTTGGGTTAAATAGTATGGTTCTTGCTCAGATGCCTTTAGGGAGATACAAAAGGCTGATATAACATCTGAATTAATTTCACCATTTATATTGAGGGATTAATATACACTTTAACCCTCTTAAATATTCTCTAAGAAGATGAATGATGCCAGAGAAGGCCTAATCATAACAACAATTAGTACACAGGTAGCATTTCCCGATACCAAAATATATTAATTTAATTTTCACGATAACCTTATGATGTAGAAACGATTACTACACTCATTTCACAAATGAGGACACAAAGGCCTATCGAGTTCAATGACTTTCCCAGGTTCTACTGTTGTTAATGGGGATCCAACATCCACACACAGCAGTCTGTCACAGGAGCCCACACCTAACTCTGTGCACATAGCTGCTGCACATGAAGGGTTAATCAATAATTAAATGGCTCTTTTACTTTGATCCTAGCAGGGTTATATCCTTGTTGGGTCTCACAAATATACAGCCTCATCCTGCACCAACTCACATAGTCGGGGAAAAATATCAACTTTAGGAAACCATCTGTGGTTTCCGTAGCCCTGCTTTTAATGGATGGGCAGCAATCATGGAAGAACAAACACTGATATAAAATATCTCATGGTTTACTACGTAAGAAGATTCAATAATATTTCCCCAAACACTAATTTTGGAATCCAAACCAGATTCAGATAGACTCTATCATAATCTGCCAAGGCAGCAAACCTGGGAAGCTCAGGTCGCCAGCAGGAGTGAGAGTCTCTGAATTGGTGCTAGAGAAAAGCAGTTACACGAAGGCGGAGTGAAAGAATAAGTCTGATATGGGAGGATACATGAAAAGAAAATCCAGCTGGACTAAAATCCAGTGTTTAGAGAGTATGTGAGAGAGAAACCCTCAACCCCAGATGCCACGTACAGGCCACCTTGGGAGAGGAGCAGACTGCAGGAGTACGCTGGCCCTTCAGTGATGGTCTGGCTGACTCAATAGACTCACAATACTCTATCCTCCCCACTGGGCAGGGCGAAGCAACAGACATCCAACCTGGGGATTCAGAGAAGCCGAAAACAGAATGGGCACAACACATTATCATGCACCCAAGCACCTGCCCTCTGTAAAAACAAAAAGCATTCCAGTGCCAGCAATGGGCAGGATGTACCCTCACGGTATAAGGAAATCATGCACCAGCACTGGTAGGCCATGAGACTCTGGGGACAGAGAAGGCTACCCCGAGACAGAAAAAAATATGAAGCTGCTCATACCTCTCACCTATGGCACGAGTGCTGTACAGGGAACACTCAGAGCCTGTTAGGGTTTGTGTCTCCCTAGAGCCTCCTCTGCCCACAGGTGGGACTCTGGGGAGATGACTGGATCATGGGGTGTGATGACTTACCACCGGATTAGTCCACTGATAAATTTATAGCTAAATGTGATATGGAAGTTGAAGCCTGCTTGGAGGAGGTGGGTTAGTTGGGGTGTAGCCTGGAAGGGTTTCCCTCCTTTCTCCCTTGATCTCTCTCTCTCTGTTTCCTGCCTCCCTGCCATGAGCTGTTTCTCCTCTGCTACACCCCTCTGACACACCCCTCTGCCATGCTACCTTGCCATAGAGCTAGCCAACTACGGACTGAGACCTCTATGAACTGTGAGCTAAATAAACCTTTTCTCCTCTGAGTTGTGGGTTCAGGTGCTGGGGCTCAATGATGAAAAAGTAATGAAGACAGGGCTCCACTCATGACTATCAGCAGGCTCCCATGGGGACCCCTGGCAACTCTTAGCTGGGACCGGCAGGAAGGCAGGGAAAACCAGTTCTGTGGCAAATATACGGAGCAGAGCCAGAGAGTGACTTGGCAGGGATGAACAAATTGGGCACTCTCCTACTGTTTCTCCAAAAACTGGACAGGCCTAAGACCACGTGAGATCCCATACTCTACCCCACACTGGCAAAGAGGGGGCTCTCAGCCCAGCTGGGAAGCAGCCTAGATTCTGTGGGTGGGGCTGAGACAGATGAACATCTGTGGGCAGAAAGACAGTGAATGGCATTGGGCTGGTGGGCTTTGGGATATTAGGCAAGGAAAGCCTGGAGGGGACACAAAGAGATGAATAAAAAAATCTGTTTGCAGAAATCTTAGCAGAAAACATTCCAACTATGGGGAAAGACCTCAAAGTACAGGTAAGCAATGCTTACAGAATGCCAAATAACTATGATGAAGAAAGAAGCTTCCTCTGACACATCATAGTAAAAATCTCAGAAATCTAACAAAAAGATAGAATCTTAAAAAATCACCTATAAGGATAAACCCTTTAGGATTACAACAGACTTTTCAATACAAACTTTAAAGGCCAGGAGAGGTTGGAGTGACACATTTTGGGCCCAAAAAGAAAGCAACTTCCAACCTAGACCAACATATCCTGAAAAACTATCTTTCAAAATTGATGGAGAAATAAGGACATTCCATGACAAAGAATATTTTAAGAGATTAATGAACACCAAACCAATACCCCAAAAGAAAAAAAAAACCTGAGGAATATCCTAGACATACACAACGAAGCCAACAAATCCAGATGGAATGAATACATCAAACAAGGCAAAGAGTTAAAAAAAGAAAGAAAAAAAGGGTAGGGGGATAAAGGAGCCTAAAGGAGCCAACAACAGAAAAAGAATGAAATGATAGGAACAAGCCAATCTTTCAGCAATAACTGTCAATGTAAAGGACATGAACACCCCAATTAAAGACACAGATTGGCAGACTGGATCAAAAAACAGAACACAATGGTCTATCACATTCAAGAGATTCACATAATCCTCTAGTTGTAGTTTTCTGAGGAATCTCCACACTGATTTCCACAGTGGTTGGACCAGTCTGCATTCCCACCAACAGTGCAGGAGGGTTCCTTTTTCCCCACAACCTCGCCAGCACTTGTTATTGGTTGATTTCTTGATAATAGCTATTCTTTCTGGAGTGAGATGATATCTTAGTGTTGTTTTGATCTGCATCTCTCGAATGACCAATGATGTTGAACATTTTTTCATATATTTATTTGCCATTTTTATTTCTTCATCTGAGAAATGTTTATTCATTTCAGATGCCCATTTTTGGATAGGGT
>PVJO010016434.1:0-41950 GCA_004026905.1 Hystrix cristata
ACGGCACAGCCCGTGAGTAAAGCGGTCTCTGTGCCCCAGTCACGGACGCCAGCGCGCCGATCAGGATGGAAACGGGGCCTCGGGGGCAAAGTGGCCTTGCAGGGCGGCAGGTCCGGAACACAGCGGCCCGCAGGAGCTGGGCAGGAAATCGGAGCCGAAGGGAAATCAGGAATGCAGACTAACACTCCTGGTCTGCGGCCTCGTGGTGAGCGCTTGCCCAGCATGCATGAGCCCGCGTCCCGGCCGAGCGCCGGCAAAAATAGAAAGAAAAGACGAGTATGGAAAAGACTATGCTTCGGTCACGGCCCCGAAGTTTGAGACCATTATGCTACACCCTAAAAACTCTTCTGGGGAATGAAGAATGGGAAAGAAAAGGAAGATTTCAAGGAAGTCTAGAGGGTAAAAGGGGAGAGGGCGGCCATACTTACCTCCACCACAGTCAAGATGAAGCCTTTCCACATCTCCCGAGACTCCAGGCTCTCTGCCTAGGGAGACAAAAGACACTGCGTGGATGAGGCTCAGTCTACTCATCTGTGAAATGGGCTGCGGGAGTAACACTCTCTGTTTCCAAGAGCCACTTTGAAAAAGGAATGAGATAAGACAGATTAATTTAGGATGATGTCTGTGTGTAAGTCCTCGGTAGTATGGGATATTCTTTTTTAATGTTCATATTATTATGTCAATATTTAACAAACAGATCACATGCACCTCTGGTGCTCTGAACTCTCCCAGGGCTCCTGCCTTCCTGGGCCCAAGGCCAAGTCCTCCTTGCAGCCTACAGCACCCTGCACGACCACTCGTCCCCTCTGCGCTTCCCTCCTCCCTCTCTGCCCCTCGTTCCCTCTGCTCCAGTCACATGGCCTCGTCATTGCTCCTGCAAACAGAGCTCAGTGCTGCCCCAGGGCCTTTGCATGGTTGGGCCTTCCACTGACAAGCTGTTTTACAGAGACTGAGGCTCAGAGAGGTTGACTGGCTGGCCGGTGCAGTGTCACTAACCCAGTGTGAGAGTCTGTGTGACCCCGGTTGGTGTGTGTTGTTGGGGAGGGGAAGAAGCCTTCCCCATCACTCCTCCACCAAACCCACCTTGAATCTGATGTCCTGATCCCTGAGGACCAGGCTGAAGTGGACACCCGGGTCCTGCATGCTTCCCCGGGGAGCCTCATCTGTGAGCTTCACAAACATTCTCAAGTCGAGCTTCTCTAGGGGCTGGGCACAGAGATGGGTCTGAGCACTGAGCCTGGACCCTCAGGCCACCTGGGCAGGACCGCTCCTGCCTTGCCCGCCCTCCACATCCTCAGCATGGTCCCTTTGCTCCTGAGCCCCTGTCCCCCTTCCTTACCTGGAAGTCCCGATTACTGTTGTAGAAATAGATGGTGAGTCCCTGGAGCCCTGCCCAGAACTTCCTGTAGTCCTGGGGACCAGAGGCAGAAAAGTAGGTCAGCTGGCAAAGCTGGCACCTTCAGCATGCTTGCTCCTGCCCCAGGGCATTTGCACTGTCCGTTCCTGGGCCTGGACCCTCTTCCCTGGGTCTTCGCAGAGCTGCCTTTAGCACCCACGTTGGGTTTTTGCTCAGATCTTACCCATTCAGGTAGGAGCTCCCCACCAATGGCCCAGCTTCTGCTGTTCTCCAGGAAAGGACAGAAAGGAACTTTGGGCTAGGGGTGTGGCTCCATGCTAGAGCCCTCAGCTGGCAGGCACAGACCCTGGCCCGGCCCCAGCACCATGGAAGAAAAGAAGGAGATGAACCAGCCACGGCGGTGCGTGCCTGTCATCCCCGCACTCTCAGAGGCTGGGGCAGGAGGATCGCAAATTCCAGCCCAGCCTGGGCAGTTTAATGATTTAGTGAGATCCAGTCTCAAAGAAGAGCTTTGTGACTCAGTGCAAAGGTACCGGGATCAATCTCAAGTACCACACACACACACACAGACACATACACAAGGAAGGAAGTGAGAAAAGAGAAGAGGGCTTGGGGAGCAAACACAAAGCCCTGAGTTCAAACTCCAGCACCTCCCCAAAATAAAAGGAATCTTGAGATAAGGCACCCAGAACAACCCCACAATTTATGGAGGTTGGGCTCAAGGAGTAAGTTGAGCTAATTGGCTTTATAATGGTGTCCTTCAGTCCATCCATCCATCTATCCGTCCACCAATCCATCCATCCATCCATCCATCCATCCATCCATTTGTCCATCCATCCATCCACCCAGCCACCACCCGTCATCCCTCCTAGATACACCCTCTAGCCTCTAGCCAACACTTGCTGAGGGCTGCTACCTGCTACCTGCTACCTGCCTGAGAGGTTCCCTCTTCCAGGCACCTGCCTAGTTTCCCAGCAAGCTAGAAATACACAAAATAATTAGAGTTGTGTGTGGAGCTCTATAACCGGCCCCCCAACTCCAGGAAGGCACCTGACTGCGACACCAGCTCAAGATACACCAGGTGGCACTTGCCTAGCAAGCGCAAGGCCTCAAGTTCGATCTCCAGCACCAAAAAAACAAAAAACCAACGAACCAGGTGCATTTCAGCTAGGTAGGATGAAGCCCTGTGGTTTGGGGGACTGAACGGAGGGCCTTCACGCTGAGCTGTCTCCCCTGCCCTTTTTATTTTGAGACAGGGTCTTGCTAAATCACTTAGCTGTCCAAGCTAGGTTCAAACTTTAAGTCCTCCTGCCTCAGCCTCCAGAGAAGGAGGATTACAGGTGTGGGCCACTATGCCCGGCTCTGAATCCTTAATCACACAGATGTACCACAAAGACATGTGTAAGCATACATTGGTCATATAGTCAATATCTGGCCCAGCAAAATGTAGTCCCCATTATCTTTCACTGTCCCCATCTGCCATCAGTCCAGAACTTGACTCAGTGACTCAAGCTCAGCATATTAATTCTGGACTGGGAGGGGAGGGAGTGTGGGAGTCAGAAGGCTCCGGGTCTCCTTGATAAAGTCCCCACTCTACTTCACACCCAGAGATGGAAGGAGAGACGGACAGAGATAAGGAGGGAGACGCAGAGATGGACAAGGAGAAAGAGATCACAGTGAGAGAGACAGACCTATAGACACAGAGATACAGAGGCCTCCCCAACCCCGGGCGTGTGCCTTGCCCATTCGGCACTCTTCCCACCCACCCCCCTCCCCGGCCAGTGGGGAAACTGAGGCCCAGAGAGGCAGCACACCTGCCCCAGGCCGCCCAGCAGTGCCAGGCTCCCTGCCCCGCCTTACCCGGTCACAGGGCCCCTTTTTCTCTAGAAAGCTCTCGTGGTAGTGCGAAGGCTGGCTGGCCTTGGACTTGGGGACTCGGGGTAGGCTCAGGGCTGAAGCCATGGCAGCCAGGGTCTCTGGCCCGGCTTCTCTTTCCAGCCGGTGTCCCAGACAGGCCAGGAAGCCGAGAAACAGGTTCCAGGGGAATTTCCCCTTGCCGTCAGTCAGCCTGTCACCTCCCTCCTCTGCCAGCGCTGGGCGGGCACTGGGCCGGGACAGGTCCGTGGATCCTGGGGAAATCCTGGCCATGCAGGGCTCCAGAGCTCGGAGGGGAGGTGGCGCCCGAGGGACTTGGGGACAGGACAGATTACAAGAGAAAACAAAAACAAGCATATAACAAGAGCATACTATGAAGGCCTTGAGTGTCACACAGATGTGAGGATAATCTTGCCCTAATCTAGACGCTGGGGTGTCTAGACCTCTGTGTTGATTTGGAGCCACTTGACATTTTATTTCTTCAAGCACTGGAGATGGAACAGAGAGCCTTCCCACTGAGCTACATCCCCAGTTCTTTATGTTTTTAAATTTTGAGACAGGGTTTCACTGAGTTGCTGAGTTGCCCGGCCTGGGCTCAAACTCGAGATCCTTCTGCCTCAGCCTTCCAGAGTCCTGGGATGACAAACATTTGCCTCCACACCCGGCTCAGGGTAGTTTCTTCATCTGTTAAGTGATCTAATGACACTCACAACGTCACGATACCCTAAAGAATGCCATAAATTGTCTGTTGAATTTTAGTTTTCTTTGTCAGTGGCAGTGGGAGCCACTCAGGGATTCGGGGCAGGGGAAGCAGGTGGGAATGGCTGCATTTTAGGGAGACTCCTCAGGACCCAGGTGGAAGATGGTCAGGACGGGAGAGAAGTGGATGGGGGGCAGGGCCTGGGTAGAAGAAGTGGGAAGTTTGGCTGAGGGTTTTACAAAGCAGGAAATAGAAGAGAAAATTAAGAAGGAAGTGGTGGAAATGCCCTGGGGCCAGTTCAACGGGGCAGCATGGTGGCCAGGACTGTAACCCAGCACTGTGGGAGGCCGAGGCAGGAGATCACAAGTCTGAGTGCAGCTAGGGCAGCTTAGCGAGACTCTATTTTAAAACATACAGAAGGGCTGCAGATGTAGCTGAGAGGGAGGTCCTGGTCTAATCCCAGTACTGCGAAAAAACAAGCTGGGGCCTCCGCGTCCCTAAGACCCCGTCCCCTCTTTTCCACTGACTTAAGTCTGGGCAAACCCCACCCGCGTTTGAGAACACTCCTCGTCGCGTCTCAACTCTGGGATGTCCCCACCCCGGGCTTTCAGACCAGCCGATACTGGGAGTCCCGGCCTCGGGGCAAAGGTCCCGGGACAGAGACTGGGGACTGCAGCCAGGGACAAAGGCCGGAGCTGCGATCTCCACGCCGGGGATCCGCCGAGCCCCGCCCCCTTCCGCTAGCGCTCTAGACCCGTGCGACGGGTCTTCACCGGGAGCTGATTGGCTGGTTGAGAACCAACCCCTGAGCCTGATTGGATGTGTGGGGCCCGGGGACTCCTGATGATTGGCCGATGTGGACAGTTGCCCATTGGCTGAATCTGAATCCGGCGGAATCAGCAGTTTAATACTGATTGGCTGGGCGTGAACCAGGCAGCTGCTGCCGATTGGTTGAAGGTAAAATATACCAATTGGTCGGCAGGTCTTTTCTGGGACAATTAGGGAATTATATTAGGGATTGGGGCTAAATTAATCCTTTAGAGCAGAGTGTGGGCCTATAATCCCACCAATCGGGAGGCTGAGGCAGGAGAATCGCTGCAAATTCGAGGCCAGCCTGGACTACATAGCAAGACTCTGTCTCGAGAAAACAAAAGCAAAACCAAAAAAAGTTAACCCTTAGATGCTGGAGCCAGTTTCTGTCCTGATCCCAAAGCCCGAGACTTCTGAATCCCTCTTGAAGAGGGCCTCAGGTTTCCTGCTCACTCCAGCAGGCTGACCACTCTTGAGTCCTCAGCTTCCGGCTGCAGACCAATAATAAGGGGTCTCCGCTGAAGCCATGAGACCCTGAAAGCCAAGGTTCTGGGGCTCAGTTTCCTCCTCCAGGTCGCCATCATCCTCCAGCTTCAGTTTCCCGATTGGCGTTGGAGGACTAAATTCCCAGCCTCCTTTTCCCGCGCGTGCGCCGTCTCGCTGCCTCAGTTTCCCGCTCATTCCAGCATGCAGAGCCCTCAGGTCCCGCCCGCCTTCCTAGGCATGCAATTCAGTAGGCGGCGGCCTGCAGGGAAGCCACGAGAAGCTCACATGCGGAGGTCCCGGGCCTCAGTTTCCCCCTCCAGGTCCCCACCACCCGCTTGGCCCCGGAGGCGTGAGCGCGCGCGTGCGCAGCCCAGAGGCCTCCGTTCCCCCTGGAAGCCGCGGGCGGAGCGCCCCTGCGCCCCCCGGCGGCGGTGGCCGACAGACGGGGCGGCCCCGGAGGGGCGGGGCCGGTCACGTGGCGGGGAGGACGCGGCGCGGCGGCCATGGCGGGTTCGGGCCGGGGCGCGGGGCGCGGGGCGCGGGACGCGGGCCGGGTCTGGGGCGGGGGTGCGGCCCGCTGCAGCCTGGCGCTGTCCCCGCAGCCCCGGAGCCGCTGTCCCCCGCGGGCGGCGCGGGCGAGGAGGCGCCGGATGAGGACGAGGAGGAGGCGGAGGCCGAGGACCCCGAGCGGCCGGCGGGCGCGGGCGGAGGGCGCGGCGCAGGCGGAGGAGGCGGCGGAGGCTGCGGCCCGGTCGGCGGGGCCGCGTCCGGGGTCTGCGTTGCGCTGGGCGGCGCGCTCACCAGGCGCGCGGTCACGCTGCGGGTGCTGCTGAAGGACGCGCTGCTGGAGCCGGGCGCCGGGGTGCTTTCCATCTACTACCTGGTGAGAGAGTGCTCTCATCCCGTCCGGTTCGGGCGAGGGGGCAACTGAGGTCCGGAGCGTCCTGACCCTATACGGAGGCCTTCTGGGCTGGAGGACGTGACGTGGCTCATTGAATGCCCCATTCCAGCCCCTTGCGGTGGTGCACAGCTGTCATCCCAACACTGAAAGGCTGAGGCAGGAAGATCTCAGATTCAAGCCCAGCCTGGCAATTTAGTGATTTTGTAAAACCCAGCCTCAAAAATTTTTAAAAAGGGCTGGGGATGGAGCTCGGTACGAAGAATCTCGCTCCAGTTCCCAGTGCCAACACATGCACGTACAGTGCCCCACTCCACCAGAGAAACTGAGGCTGAAGAAAACCACCATTCGCACAGGGGCGGATGTGCCACAGGTGCTGTTCTGGCTGGGTGTCCTCGCCCAACCTCTCCAGGTGGTAGCAGTAGTTTCCCCATCTGTAAAATGGGAAACTTTTCCTTCCAGGACCCTTGCACGAGTTTTAAATGAATAAAGCGTCCGGCAGGTAGCTATTTCCCACAAAGGGCTTTATTATAGGTGCATATTAGGGGTTGGGGATTTAGCTCAGTGGTAGGGCACTTAACCTAAACAAGCGCAAGGCTGTAAATTCAATCCCCAGCACCTCCCAAAAAAGTACAAATACAGGCATGTGTTATAATTACCATCACTGTTGTTGCCTTAAATTTTTTTAATTTTTATTTTGAGACAGGGTCTTGATAAATTGCCCATGTTGGCCTTGAACTTGCAATCCTCCTGCCTCAGCCTCCCGGAGTGCTGGGATGATAGGTGTGTGCCACCGTGCCC
This sequence comes from Hystrix cristata, assembly GCA_004026905.1. NCBI lineage: Eukaryota > Metazoa > Chordata > Mammalia > Rodentia > Hystricidae > Hystrix > Hystrix cristata. Next base: position 6,928 of record PVJO010016434.1, read on the forward strand.
CGCTATTACTTGATGTTTGAGTTATGCACCTCCTGTATACAAGGCTGGGTGGTGTGTGCTGAGCTCACAGCAGTAATCAAGACAGACCTTGTCCTCACCCTTAGGGGAAGAAATTCATTGGAGACCTGCAGCCAGATGGGAGGATCGTGTGGCAAGAAACTGGGCAGGTGTTCAACTCCCCCAGTGCCTGGGCCACACACTGCAAGAAACTGGTCAACCCAGCTAAGAAGTCCGGCTGTGGCTGGGCCTCGGTCAAGTACAAGGGCCAGAAACTGGACAAGTATAAGGCTGCCTGGCTGCGGCGACACCAGCTCCACATGCCCATAGCCGCCGCAGATGAGGTTTGTCCCCCCCGCCGACTCACTGTCGCATTAGGGGGTGCCGAGCTGGACACAGTGCCCCCAGGACTGGGCCAGAGAGTAGGTTACAGCTAGGCAGAGAATTGAAGGAAGGGTGGACACAGCCTGTGCAAAGGCCCTGGGGCAGGACGGAGCCCACTGAGGGCTCACAGGAGCAGCAAGGAGCCCCGTGTGGCTAAAGCAGAGGGAGCGAGGGGCAGAGAGGGAGGAGGGAGGCAGGGAGGATATGGCTGTGGTCTGCGGGGAGGACTTGGGCTTTGGCTCAGGGAGGTGAGAGCCCCGGAGAGCTGAGGGTAGAGGAGAGATGAGCTCCTCTCAAGAGGATTTGACTCGGTGCTCACGGCGCCCTCTGGTGGCTTCTGAGGGGAGGACAGGCTGTGAGGGTGCGAGAGGCTCCAGGATCCAGCCCTGGGTCCCGGAAGGGAGAGAGAAGCTGGAGAGGCGGGAGGAGTGGGCATCTGCCGGGTCAGACACTGCGAAGCAGCGGACAGGGACGGATTTGGACCCAGATGTCGCCGTGGGAGGCACAGTCCTAGGACAGTGGGAAGAGAAGGAATTGAGAGATGTAATAATCCCAGTAGCTTGCTCAAAGAAGAGGGTACACCAGGGAGTATGTTAAGTGTTTTGCAGCCATTATCTTATTTCTCCTTATGGCGGCCGTGGTCGCTGTGCTGTTTCAGATGAAAACCGAGCCCAGAGAGGTTAGGGGGCTCCCTAGAGGTCACACAGCTCCAAAGAAAGAAGCAGGATTTAAACCTGAGAGATCTGCGAAGGCGGGCAAGCTGCGCACGCACGCGCTGTAGATCGCCTCTGCTCACTCTCACCCTCTAGCGGTCAACTCGGGCACTAGCGCGGAGGACTCAGGTTGGCCGCCTGGAGGGGAGGTGGGGGGCAGGGGTCCCCTAGCTGAGGTTCTGCACTGTCGCCGCCCCGCCAGAGCCCAGCCAGCGAAGCGGAGGAGGAGGAACTGCTGATGGAGGAGGAGGAGGACGAGGGCCTGGCGGGGGTCTCTACGGAGGACAAGAGTCGGAGACCCCCAGGGAAGGGTCCCCCGGAGACTGCGCACTCCGGTGAGGGGCGGGGGTGCGGCAGGAGGCTGGGCAAAGGTAGGGCCTTGGTCTGCCCGAGCCCCCCCAGGATGCCTGCTTGACTTTCTAGCCAGGCGGCCTAAATTTCACTTTTTTTTTTCCCCCTGGGCTGTCCTGGGGATGGATCCCAGGGCCTTTGCACTGAGCTACATCCCTACCCTCCCCCCTTTTTTTTAAAATTGTGAGTCAGGGTCTTGCTGAATTGTCCAAGCTGGGCTTGAATGTGTGGTCTTCCTGCCTCAGCCTCCCGGAGTGCTGGGATGACAGGTGTGTGCCATCATGTCCAGCTGCCTGCCTGACTTCTTAAACTCTAATGCTGGGTTTCTAGATTCCTCTGCCTTATTTCTTTATGTGCTGGCTGATTTCCTGGTCTCACTGATTTTATTTTTCAGACAGGGTCTTGGCATGTAGTTCAGACTGGCCTTCAACTCACTGTATAAACTAGGCTGGTTTTTTTGTTTGTTTGTTTTGGGGTCCTGGGGAGCAAACTCAGGACCTTGCACTTGCTAGGCAAGCACTCTACCACTGAGCTAAATCCCCAGCCCTCAAGGCTGGTCTTAAATTTGCAGAGATCCTTATGCCTCAGCCTCCCAAATTCTGAGATTACAGGTGTGTGCCACCATGCCTGGTTTTCACTGCCTGAGTTTGGTTTTTTTTTTTTTTTTTTTTTTTTTCTTTTTGGTGCTAGGGATCAAACTCAGGGCCTTGCGCTTGTTAGGCAAACACTCTACCCACTGAGCTAAATCCCCAGCCCGACTGCCTGATTGTTTAAGGCTGCCTCCAGAATTTTTTCCCTCCCTCTTCTTGGCTCTCCCAGCTCTGATACCCAGGTTGGGCGGGGGAGAGACTGACATTGCTTTTCCTCACTCTCTGCCACCTTGCAGAGACCACGCCCCCAGGGAAGCGCTCAGAAAGTAAGATCCGCGTGCCAGTCCGCTACTGCATGCTGGGCAGTCGAGACTCTGCCAGGTCAGATGCACCCTGAGTGTGCCCCCACCCCCAGCCCCCCGGAGCCCTTCCTCGGTGTGGGGAGCAAGGGCGAGGCGGGCAGAGAGCCCCGATCCTTGGAGCTGCAGGGATTGGGAGCGAGGGAAGAACCCGGGTGTTCCTGAGGCTGAGACCCTCTTGCCCCCGCAGGAGCCCCCACACCCTGGTGGAAGTAACATCCTTTGCAGCCATCAACAAATTCCAACCGTTCAATGTGGCTGTTTCCAGCAACGTGCTCTTTCTGCTGGTACGTGGCCCCGCTGCCACCTTGTCCTGCGGTTTTCAGGGCACGGGGTGCCTGGGTCCAGGCAGGGGCTGGGACCTCGGGAGGGAGGGAGGAGAGTGGCAGCTCCCAGAGACCACGGAATGTGTCTGTCCCTTTGCTACTGGCAAACAGCCAGTGCTCAGAAAGGTGTCTGTTAGTAGCAAGCAGTCGGTGTTCGATAAAGGAAGGAGGCGGCGGGCCGGGCCCTGTGCGGAGGAAGCTGACCTGTCCTCCCGCCCCTCAGGACTTCCACAGCCACCTGACGCGGAGCGAGGTCGTGGGTTACCTGGGGGGCCGCTGGGACACCAACAGTCAGAGTGGGTATCGGGGCCAGGCGGGCGGGGCGCTCGGGGCCCGGCTGGACGCCTGCCTCTCCCCGGACAGTGCTCACGGTGCTCAGGGCCTTCCCCTGTCGGAGCCGGCTCGGGGACCCCGAAACTGCGGCCGCCGTCGAGGAGGAGGTGAGGACCTGCCCTCCCGGCCTCGGTTTGCTCATCTGTGAAACACCAGCCATCAGGCCTGGAGTCTCACAGGCCCAGCGAGCGCCCCTGTCGGCCCTCCTGCTGTCGGGGTGCAGCTCCCTTTGTGACAGCCGGGAAGGTCCCCTCTTGCTCAAGTCTGTGCATGGCCACCATCTCTCTCTCATTTTCAGTACTGAGATTGACGCAGGGGTGCACTAACACTGGGTTACATCCCCGGCCCTTTTTATTTTTCATTTTAAGGCGGGCCTCTCTGAGTTGCTCAAGCTGGGCTCAGACTTGCAATCCTCCTGCTTCAGCCTCCCAGGGTGCTGAGATCACAGGTGTGCACCACTGCACTCAACTTTTTTTTTTTTTTGTGGTGCCGGGGATGGAACTCAGGGCCTTGTGCTTGCAAGGCAAGCACTCTAATCACTGAGCTAAATCCCCAGCCCTCAACTTTTTTACTTTTTTTAAGGTTTTTTTTTTTTTTTTTGAGACAGGGTCTCACTGTGTAATTCAGGCTGGCCTTGAACTTGCAGAGATCCTTCTGCCTCAGCCTCCTGTGTGCTGGGATTACAAGTGTGCGCCACCATACCTGGCAGCTTTTTTTTACTTAATGAGATGTGGTCCTGCTAAATTGCCCAGGTTGGCTTGGAGCTTGTAGTCTTCCTGCCTCAGCCTCCCAAGTAGCTGAGATGACAGATGTGTGTGCCCGGCACCCGGCTCACAGCCGTCTTTCTTGGCTGTCCCTGTATGGGGACTGTGGGTGGCAGCAGGGCCCTCAGCGCAACACTCGGCCGGTGGGCTCCGCGGGCTGCATGCATGAGTCCCTCTGTCCCCAGATCTACCAGAGCCTGTTCCTGCGGGGCCTGTCCCTGGTGGGCTGGTACCACAGCCACCCGCACAGCCCGGCGCTGCCCTCGCTGCAGGACATCGACACGCAGATGGACTACCAGCTGCGGCTGCAGGGCGCCAGCAACGGCTTCCAGCCCTGTCTCGCCCTGCTGTGCTGTGAGGCGCGGCCGGGGTGGGGGGGGGAGTGCGCCCTGCGGGCAGTGACCCCAGGCCCACAGGCCCCAGCCCCTCTCATTTTTGTCCCCAGCCCCCTATTATGCCGGCAACCCTGGCCCGGAGTCCAAGATCGCGCCCTTCTGGGTGATGCCGCCTCCCGAGGTAGGGGGGCTGCTGTGGGAGGCCAGGGGCCGGGGAGGGGCAGCAGGCCCAGTGGGGAGAGCTGCGGAAGCCCAAGGCCGGGCACTCTGGGTCCGGTGTCCACTGGGAGCTGGGGCCTCAATGACTCCCATCCATGAACGGGGACATGATGGTTACCCTGAGGCTTCACCGAGGGCCTGGTGTGGGGCCCCGAGGGGCTTCCCTTCTGACCCCAGCCTGGTTCACTCCCCAAGTCTCACCCGGGGTCAGAAGTCAGTCCTGGAAAGGATTAGAGGGTCCTGGTGTTCTTCCTGGTAAATCCTGTCAGGGCGCCACCCCGTCTCCCTGGCCAAACTACAGGGCTCTGCCAAGTCCCCACGTGGCCCTGGGCCCGTCCCTGGTACCCCAAGGCCTCTGCCTCTGACCCCACACTCTGTCCCTGCAGCAAAGGCCCAGTGACTACGGCATCCCCATGGATGTGGAGATGGCCTACGTGCAGGACAGCTTCCTGACCAACGACATCCTCCACGAGATGGTGCGCCACTCCCGGGGGCGGGCGGGTCCCTCTCCTGGCCCGGCCGGGGCTTTGCTGTTGGGTGAGCTCGGGTCTGGGCCGCCCACGCCATCCAGCCTCCAAGTGGAGCGACAGAGGACTTTCCAAGGCACCGATGCAGTTCTTTTGAGGGCTGGGAGGGAACCCAGGTCTCACAGGGGTTGGCAAGCGCTCTGAGCTATATCCTTAGGCAATATGAACATTTTTAATAGCTATGCATTCAGCATGTTAAAAAAAAAAAAGCTAAGGCCAGCGTGGTGCTGCCTCAGGAGGCTGAGGCAGGAGGATGGCAGGTCCCTGGACTAAATAGTGAAAATTTGTCTCAAACCCCCAAAAAACAAAACCACAGCAGAAAAAGCTGTATGTATTCACTGTGGCTTTTAGCCTCACAGGTGTTTGCTGCTCCGGCCCAGACGGGACTGAGGGTCTAGGGGTGGCCTCCCGCTGGGCTGTCCGCCCTCCTCTGCGGCCCTCCACTTGGGCTGCGGGGAGGGAGGGAGCCAGGAGTTCTGCCACCCCACAGATGCTGCTGGCGGACTTCTACAAGGGTGCCCCTGACCTCGTGCGGTTCCAGGAGGCCTGGAGCCCGGAGCACAGCTACCTCGACAAGCTCAAGGTGAGTGTGCACCCGCCCAGGGACACCCGCGCGCCCCAGCACGGCAGGGGGGTGTGCAGAGCCGGGCACGAGGGCCGTCCAGGCGCCAAAGTAATAGCATGGAGAAGCCCAGCGCGCCTGGCCCAGGGGGACGCCTCTGCGGAGAGGCCTCGGCCTGCCCGTTGGCACAGCGCTGGGCGGGTCCGGGGGCCCGGGACAGCTGCTCCGTGTCCCGCTAACTTCTTGCCCGAAGTCAGGGGGCTGCGCCCTGCTCCCTGCAGCTCTCCTTGGCCAGCAGGACGCCCGAGGACCGGGGGCTGTGCCGTGTGCTGGAGCAGGTGTGCGGCGTCCTCAAGCAGGCGGGCTGAGTCCGCGCCCTCGCCCTGCCTCCTCTGCCAGGAGACCCCGGGTGACGGGGACTGCCATCTGCTGCTGTCACCACCCGCGTGCCCCAGAGGTTGACAATAAAGCACCCTGAGCAGCCCACAGGAGCAGTGTGTTGCTTTAGGTGGGTGGGGTTCCAGGGAGGCCCGCCCTGCACCAGACGAGGCTGAGGATTGTAGAAAGACATTTAATATTTCTTTTTTAAAAATCAGGAATACACTTTGATTCACCCTGGACCATGAGCCGGGCCGGAGCACGCATCCCATGTGATGACGGTGCGGCCGGCGGCCTTTGGGTCGGGGGGAAGTGGAAGCCGGGGCGGGGTCCTGAGGTGCAGGCATCCTGCCGGCCACCCGCCTCCCAGAGGAGCCCCGCGTGTCCCAGACAACCCACCGGGCTGGCGAGGCGGTGCCGGCAGCAGGGGCCTGGGGACATTCACTCTCTGGCGCTTCTGTGCTCAACCTTGGAGGGCAGGCTGGGGGGCGGCGGGGTGGTCCCTGCAGCTGGTGGTGGCAGCTTGTGCCAGAGACGCCTGGTCAGGTGGCGTCAGAGGGGTGCCTTGTGGTCTGGTCCCCAGCACGGGGGTCCCCAGCTCCCCAGAAAGGGGTGTATGTGCAGGCAGGGCAGGGGACAGGTAGCTGGGGAGTCCCAAGGAGGGCTGTGGCCCATCGCCAGCAACGGGCTGGGAGGGGGCTGAACACCAGGGTGAGCGGCCGGCCCCGCTCAGCTGCCCGCCCTGTTAAGGCAGAAGGGCCCGGGGGCTGGGCCCGGGGCAGGACGAGGGCTCGGAGGCGGGTGGGGAGGAACGTTAGTGTTTCCGAGAGCACCTTAGTGTGGCCCGGCGTGGACGAGCGCTAGTGTGAACGGCGCTGAGCCGGGCGCCCGGTGGACCGCAGGAGCCCCCACTGGCGGGTGGCGGGCACGGCAGGCAGTGCTCACTGGGGCAGCGGCACGAGCACCTCCACGTAGCTGAGCGGGAAGAAGCCTGACTGGCCGTGCAGCATGCCCTCGTACCAGTTCTCGTCGATCTGGTTGGTGAGCGTGATGACGTCGCCCTCACGGAAGCCCAGCTCGCCGTCATTCTCGGGCTCGAAGTCGTATAGCGCCTTGCAGCTTGGCTGGTCCAGGGGCGCTGAGGGCAGGAAGGGGGTGAGTGTGAGTGGCCGGGACCCAAGGTGGCCTGGTGCCAAGGGTGGGGAGGGGCGGACCTGCTCTGCAGTGGTCACCAAAGGGGGTCCCAGGAGGGAATGGGGATGCCCAGGGGGGCCATGGGGATGAGGCAGCCCCTCCAGTGCGTGCCGAGGCCAGGGGCTGGGCAGGAAATCCCAAGAGGCCCCATGACCACAGCAGTGCTGACCTCCACGGGGGAAGGAAGGAGGGAGACCCTTCCAGAGCAGCCTGTAGCAGCCATGTGCAAGGGAACCCCCGGGAACACTCACGCATACTCCTGCTGGGCGTCCGGATGGGCTTGTCAGAAGATCGGAAAGATGACGGAGCTGCTTGTGATCAAAAGAGAGGCAGCTGACCGGTGGGCTCCTGGTCGCTGGGGTCCTTCCCCTGGGTCAGAGGGAGCAGGGGCTCTGGCCACCCCCGGCGTGTTCCTGCCCCTACCTGTGGCCTTGGGCGTCGGTGCGCAGGGGAAGCCCCCGTTGGACTGCTCAGGCTCTCCCAGGTCGTAGGGCTCTCGGGGCTTGGGCTTGTACTCCCGCCGGGGGCGTGAGGAGGCCTCCCGTACCCTGTAAGGGAGTGGGGTGCAGGATGAGAGCACCATGCACGGAAAGGGCCTGTGGCAGGGCCACAAGACACATGGGGACCCCGGGGCCATGGCTTCTCTTGGAGGTCCCAGGCTGGCACAGACCAGGGAGGGGGCAGGCACCTGATACCCCAGACCAGTCTCCGGCAGGTTGTCTCACAGAGGCAAGGAGGTGTCACAGAGCGAGGGCTCCTGGGGTCAGTGCTGGCTCTGATTACCTGGTTCCTCTGGTCACTTGGGCCCCAGGCCTCTCCCACCCTCTCTGGGGGACCAGGATGAGCCCAGTGAGGTCCTGCCTGCTCTGGAAACCCACCCAGCACTGGCAGCCTGGCTACCTTCAAGAAGGCCGGGCGCGCTGCCCGTGCTGGCCGGCAGAGGGCGCAGGCGGCCTCACCTACGCTTCAGCTTGTCAGCCAGCTCCTCCAGGATCTGCACGGCCTGCCGGTGGTAGTCCAGCTGCGCGTCCACCAGGGCTGAGAGCTGGCTCACCTGCTCCACCTGCGGGCGGCACCAGCAGGGCTGAGGTGCTGCCGCTCCCCCCCGACCCGCGCGTGCCCCCGGCAGAGCCACCCCGCCTGGCCTGCTCCCAGCAGCCACACACGTCAGTCTCCAGCAGGTTGTGCATGCTGGTCTCCGCCACCTCCTTGGACTCCTCGAACTTCTCCAAGGCCTGGCGCAGCTCCTCGTCGGGGATCTTGCCCTGTCGCTTCTTCTTGTAGTCGAAGTCCAGACGACGGCCCTCCAGCTTCTTCAGGTGGTGCTGTGGGCAGTGGGCGGCGGCACCAGGTCACAGCGAGCCCCCCCAGCCTGCCGTGCAGCCACGACCCAGGCACCGGGCTGGGCAGCACCTGGATCTCCTTCAGGTCCTTGTCGCACAGGTTCTGCAGGGGGTCGATGAAGTTCTGCTTGACCTCGATGTCCAGCGAGTCCTTCACCTCGGCCAGGCGCTTCATGGACTCTCCTGCATCCAGCAGGGCGTCGCCTGGAGACACGGGTGTCACGGGGACAGCACCGCTGCGGGCACAACCCCTCCGGCCCCCGCACACAGCTCCCGCTCACCGAAGTTGGACTCGCCGCCCAGCTCCTTCCCGTGGCGGATCATGCACTCGCCCAGCAGCCCCTCTGACTGCGGGTAGCCGGGGTTCTTCACCTGGCCCCGGATCTTGGACACCGTGTTGAGCATTGTCAGCTTGGCCCGGGAGGCTGCGACAGGACAGGCCGGTGGGCCCCCTGGAGCCTCTCCGCCTTTTGTCCTACAGCATACCTGGCTCAGCCACCAGAAAGGCATCCTCTACATGGGCACCGGCAGCCACAGGGGACTGGCAGTGCCCAGGAGAGGGAACCAGGAGCCACCTGAACCTCATCTGCACCACAGGGACGAGGGGCCTGCTGCTGGTTCTGCTGCCTGTCCAGTACTCCCCGCCTCCCACTGTGGCAAAGCATTCGGTCTGCCTGTCCTGGGTAGAGGGCTGTTCTTCTCTCATGGCTCAGGAGGCCGGTCCCACACCCCCAGGGTGGGCGGCCCTGCGCGCTGGCCCCAAGTCAGTGTGGGAGGTGAGGGCGTGGCCCACGGACAGCCCGAGGACCCCCAGGTCCACCCGTTTCCACCTCGCGCTCTGCTGGCACGGCGGGTCCTGAGGGGCCCGGCAGCAGGCTGGCGCCCTACCTGGGTTGGGCTGCAGGTACTCAATAGTTCTGACCAGCACTTCTGCCACGGCCTTGCTGGTAACGTCCACCTTCTGTAAAGGTAGGCAGTGTGGGGCCTTCCCAGCCAGTGGCCCCCACGCAGGAGCCACCTGCTGCTGCTGGGGCTGTCAGCTCCCCGCCTGGCCCTTAGAGCCCATCTCTTGTGACACCTGCCCCGCCCCACAGCCCTGACGGGGACACCTGTGTCCGGCGGAGCTGGGCTCTTCCTTACCTTCTCCATCTCCTTGAAGTCATCGTCCAGCTTGGTCCCCTCGGCGCCGCCGACCTTCTCGCTGACCAGCTGGAGGACAGAGAGGAGACGTGTGAGCTGAAGGAGGTGGCTATGCCCGCCAGGGACACTGAAGATGGCAGCGACAGCAAGACTATGTGGCCGATGAACGGGGCAGCCCAGGAGGTGCTGGGTGATGTCGCAGGTGAACCCCACAACCGTGACTGGATGCTGCAGGTCCCTGGCTGGGCCCAGCATGGAACAGCCAAGAAGCCTGCTTGTAGGTTCTGCCACCCTCCTTCAGTCGCTCCATCAGCTGTTCTTAAAAGTCGCCCCGACGCTGTGGCACAGAGGCAGTGTGGGCCTGTGGCCCTGCCGCGTGTCTAGTGTTTCCACAGTGCACTTGTCCCTTCCCTCTTGGGTCCACTGTGGGGAGGCCTGACATAACTAAAGGAACCAGCCATGTTTAATGTCTCGATAAATCATGCGTGTGTGACACCCTGGGACTCCAGAGGCCGCAGCCAGAGCAGGAGCATCAGGATGTCACACGCAGTCAGCCGGTGCCTGTGCCCCCAGGACTGGTCACTCAGGGCATGCCTGTCAGGCTCCCCAGTTTAGATGAAGGTCCCTGTGGCCATGCTGTGGGGTCCACAGGGCACCCCGGAGGAAGAGGAAGTGACCAGGAAGAAGGAAGTGGGGAGGCTGGAAAGGCGTGGTTGGAGCACTGGAAGGCACTCCCGGCCTGCGCTCAGCGGCCATCCACCTCGCTCTGCAAAAGGCACCCTGGCTGCGGGGCTGGTGCTCACTGGCAGGCCCTGCCCATCAGTAGGTCCCCTCGGGCTCAGGGCAGCGGCTCTTACCCCGCTGCACCCCCTCGTTTGAGTCCACGAGGGACAGGAGAAGGGGGCTGGAGCATCCAGGGGAGGCAGGAAGGGGCAGGGAAGGGACACTGGCCACCCAAGGTTTCTGCTGAGGGAGCCAGGACAGGCCTGGCGCCCAACTAGGTGTTTCTGGGGCGTTCTGCTGTATTTTACGAGACAGTTTCACTTCTGGTTGTGGTAAGATGGGGATTGCCAGGGAGGGCGACCTGCCGTGAGATCTGGTGCTTCCTGTAAACGGGGAGACCTGAAGCCACTGGGACCCAAGACCGCAGCTTCCGGGCGAGGGCTCTGCACTGAACGCCCCGTCTGCGCGCAGAGAGGGATTTGGGATCAGCTAGACCCACCTCGGCCACTGCTGTGGGTCCTCGGGGACTCAGTCTTCCTGAGTCCCAACACCTCCACTATGACCGCCACTGTACCTGTACCTGGTCTCTAGTGGGGGGCATACAACTGACAAGTCCCTCCCCCTGTGCCACAGGCCAGTGCAAGTGGACAGAAAGGCCTTCAAGAAAAGGTGGGAAAACAGGGCGCCTTGTGGCAATAGCAGCACGACGACAACAAAGGATGCGGTGGCCTGGCGCGGTGGTGCATGCCTGTCACTGCAGCCCTCTGGGAAGCTGGAGGCTGGAGGCAGGATGATCGTGAGTTCCATCCCAGCCTGGGCAAGTTAGCAAAACCCTGTCTCAAAATAAAAAGTGAAAAGACCTGGGGATATAGCTCAGTGCAAAGGTCCTGGGTCAATCTCCACTACCATGAAAAAGAAAAAGGATGGGGTACTTCAGTGTGTGGCTCCCCAGGACCAGGCCCCTAGCACTGCCCAAACTGGACAGGACCAGCAGACACGGACTGGTACCCAAAGAGGGCCACAACCGAGCAGGATGTCACATGGGTCGCCAGAAAGAACCTGTGGGCTCCATGCATGGAGGGAGGGAGGCGGCCATGACCCTCACTTGCCTCCACGGTGGTGAAGAGCCCACATGGTGAGGGACAAGGACCCACCCCACGCTGCAACCAGGACCCCAGCAGGGCTCACAGTGGATCGATGTTGGGTAAGCACAGCACTTCCTGGGGGCCAGCAGAGTGGGTGCCATTGGCCACTGGAGCCATCGAGCCCAGGCTGAGCCTAGGTCACCACCATAAAACCGCCCCCCATGCCACCTATCCCACCCCAGGACAGACACGGCCGAGTCCCCGAGGGTCATTCCCAAGACTCTGCCCGACCCAGTGTCCGCCCTTGTGCCAAGAAACCCCCTGTGGAGCCTGACCTGTCCATCTCAGGCCGCCACTACCCGTGAGAGCCAGGGCTGAGAAGTCAGGTGGGGGGACACGCCCCACCGCGTTGGGCATCTTGACAACGGCGCCTGGCCTGCCCCGTGAGGCCACACTCCTGTCTCTTGCCCTGCCTGACGTGGACTCTGTGTACTGTGCTTGTTCCCTGTGCCCCAGGCACCTGGGAAGGGAGTGAGCCCGAAACGGAGCCTAGTCTTCATCCCAGAGCACATGACTCAGCTGGCCACACCCTCAGCCCGGAAGTGTTAACGACCGGGGCAGGTGAGGCTGCAGGGTGCGTGCTTGCCCAGCTTGTGCACAAGGCCCTGCCCTCCATCTGCAAATGAGAGACCAGGCAGAGAAGGCAGCCTGCTGGAGGGCTCAGACACAGGAGGGCAGGAAGAGTGGGAAACTGAACGCCAGTGCCTCGACAGCATGGGGTGGCAGGGAAGAACCAGGCAGAGGGCTGGGGTTTCCTGGGGACCTGGGGGCATCTGGGGTGGCCACTTGGCAGTGGTAGCAGGAGCAACTTGAACCAACTCGAATCCCGCTGAGTCTGGGGCTGCTGCCAATGGGAAGCCTGGTCACTTAATCATCCCAGCTGGAAAACCAGATCAATAGGACACAGAAAGTAACCAGGCCGACTGCAGCGTCAGTGACTGGGAAAGGGTCGGCTTAACCTGACGAATTAAGGGTTTAAAGAGGCTGGGCGCACTGGCACGGGCCTCTGGAGGCTGAGGCAGGGGGATTGCAAGGTCAAGGCCAGCGTGGGAAACTTAGTGAGACTCTGCCTCAAAATAATGTAAACAAATGGGCTGGGGTGTAGCTCAGTGGTGAGTACTTTCCTAGCATGAGGCCCTGGGGAGGGCACAGAGGCTGCTGGAGCCTCGCTGCTGGACTGCAGCACCTCAATTCCTGGGACGAGGTCAGCCCCCAGGTCCTTGTCTTCTCCAGGCCAGTCCTGCCCTTGGCCTGGTAACTTGCACCAGTGGGTCCCTCAAAGGCCAGGACCGAGTCCTGCTGTCCTCTCAAAGAGGAGTCTGGGACACACACCGTACTAGGCCCTTGATGTTCACCATGCCACTGATCTGTCACAGACCCCACTGGGGAAGACCAAGGCATAGGGAGGCTGAAGAAGTCAAAGGCCCTGGAGCCACAGCTGTGCCCTGTCTACCCTTGTGCAGCCTGTAACTGAGGCCTGAGCATCAATCAGGGGGCAGCCTGGCCAGGAGGGTGTGGAGCCATCTCATGTGTGTGTGGCATTCAAGGTGGCCGAGCTGTCCCAGGCAGGGTGGGCGGTGGGGACACACATGCTGTCTCCAGATTCCACCTGGCATCAGGGAGCCACCTTTCCCGGTCTCCATCGCAGTCCTCCCCCTGGGTGTGAGACCTAGGACCCGCCCGCCCAGAGGCTGGTGTGCCACTGCCTGGCTCTTCTAGGCTACTGTGTGCTCTGGTTCCAGACACAGGGACACCAGCAAGGGCACCGCATGGCATTGCATGGCACGCTGGCTTCTCTGGGAAGGGAACACGATGGCAGCTGGGTGACTAGCACCACCACCCAGGAGAGGCACCTCTGCCAGGGATCTGTCATTGGCCTCTTAGTCACCAGGATGTTGTCCAGAGCTGAGCCCCTGGTGTGTAGCTGGACCAGGAGAGACCTGCTGTGGGGGTGGTGCAGCGAGGGACGAGGTCATGGCAATGCTGCTTGCGCCAAGGGACCCTTCCTGCCCCAACTGTGAGGCGTCGCAGGGTGGAAACCAGTCCTCAGCCAGAGGAGCTGGTGTGGGAGGACCATGTGTCACGGCCTTTATCCAGCGTGGGTCCCTGTACATATGTGGGAGCTCACTGACGTGGGCCATCACCGCCCCCCATCATCACAGGAAGGAAGTGTCCTGCCACGGTACAACTCCCTTTGGCACACCAGGGACCCTGCTCATCCCTGGACGTGCACTGGCCTCGTGGCTCTGGCCACCCCAGGCAGGTTCCCTCTCCTCCTTCACCCACAACTACGAGGTTTTAGAAAGCAGCCTTTGTGAACAGTGACAGAGAGGTTATGAGTCAGGAACGGGAAGAGGCTCCAAATCTGCTCCCCGTGGGACCCCAACCAGGCGCCACCGCTACCGCTGCAGGCCCCGAGGGGCAGACACAGGCCTGTAGGCCCCCTCTAGGGCAGGCTGGAGTTATGCGGGAGCTGAACTCTGGTGGCACAATGACAGAAATGCTGGAAGCCCAGCCACTTCAAGCCCGTCCCGAGGGGCCCGAGGTCCCCCCTCACTGCTGGTTCTGGGTTCCTTGGTCACTGTCTGATGGGCAGTGTGGCCATGGCTCCCCCGCCTGGTATGGACAACTGGGACAGAGGGAGGAACCTGAATTATACCTGAACCTGACCCCTCGGGGACTGGGAGCAGGCAGGGCATTCAGAGTCAGAAGGGTGTCACTTCAGTGGTCATGGCAACCGGACAACATGCTCAGTGGCTGGCGAGGCAGAGTGACAGGCCATGAGAGGCAGCTCTGCGTGTCACTGTCCCTGAGAGGGCCGCAGCTCGGTGGGCAGAGGTCCAGCAGGGCCCACCGCCTGGGCTGCAGAGAACTCTGTGGTGACGGGAGGTCGCCTGCACTGGTGTCCACATAGGGTCTGCCCTGCGCTGGCTCTTGGTGGCCGGGGCTCTGCTGTGACTTCCTGTTGTGTCTCCTGAGCCTTTCCAGGGGTGTGTTCTGACTCTGCATCCTCATCTGTCCCTGTGCTGGCCAGCTTCCTCCTGCTAATGGCGAGTCACATGGGTCCAGTGGGTGACTCCTCCTCCTATCACTGGCTGGCCCAGGGCTCTACCTGGAACTCGTGCTCTGGTGGCTTGTGCCCCTCACTGCCCCTAGGGGACACCTTGCACACTATGCCTGTGACATGGTGACAATGGCCAGCTGGCCACATCCCAGCCCCCGCCTCGCTGCCTGCATGGAGTGGGCACTGGGCTCGGAGGGTCTCGGAGGCTGTGGTGACCCGGGGCGGAACCGTGAGCAGTGGACAGTGGGAGGGGGCGAGGGCCACACAGCCAGGAGGTGGCAGAGCCTTCTCCCAAGGCACGGTTCCCAGCTGGCGAGCTGAGGCGGGCGAGCATGTCAGCTCTGCTCCTCCCCAGAAGTGACTCAACAGTCCTCACACCCTGCCTGGCCTGGCTCTCACTCCTCTGGGGGCTCCTGCGGTGACCCGAGTCCCTGCCTAGGAAACCAGAGTGCCGACCTAGGTCCTGCTGTGATGATCCACCGTGCCAGGGTTTCCATCGGAGTTGCCAGGCTGACCCCAAAGCACAGAAACACTTAATGCAATGTCTCCCTTGCCTGTTCCTGGGGAACCAGCCCCGGGGCAGATCGCTCTGAGTCGAGGTAGGCTGCCGGCCCCTCTGCTGCCAGGCCGGTTCTAGCAGATGCGCTCCTGCGGACGGTGTGCAGGGGGGCCGACACAGCAGACGCCACCTGCTCCTGCTACCTATGCACTGTCCACGAGGAATAGACAGCCTGCTGGGTCCCTCGCCTGCCTCTGGGTGGTGTCTCCATGAATGAGCCTGGGAAGCACTGTAGTCAGCCACGTGTGATGATGGCAGACAGGAGGGCAGCTGAGGGCAGCTGGGGTCCCAGGCATCCTGCACTCCGGGGGCACATGGTCAGCACTGCCATGGCCTGGGCTCGGCTGTGCAAAGACACAAGGGTGACAGCCACTGTGTGGGGCTGGCATGAGGGTCAGAAGTGACAGCCTGTGCCCAGAGCCAGGAATGGCACAAAGCCTTGAGAAACACCAAGGGTGCGCTGGTCTGGGAGCCGTTCAGGGCACATACAGGTCCCTCATGATGCCACTGGCACGGGAAGAGGCTCCTGGGCCCTCGCTGGGTGCGGCTCTGTGCAGCGCACGAGTGGTGGGTGAAGGGCAGACCCAGGAACCCAAGATGAAGACTTGCCAAGCGAGCTCCCTCCCAGGAAATAGAGAACAGCCTGACCTGGAACCCTGAGCTGTGTGGGACCCGTGTACTCTTGGTCTTGCAGAGGGATTTACCCCAGGTCCGGGCATGGGGACTGCGGGGGGCTCCTCTCAGGGCCTCTCAGCTCAGCAAGAGTCTAGGGATAAACTGGCCTCACACGTTCAGATTCTCATCTGGGGTTGCAGCAGGGGGGCCGCCTGTCACCCTGGTAAAATCAGCTTCAGAGGAAGAGTTATAAAAAGAAAACCCCAACCACAAACAAATGAGGCAGCAAGGTCCTGTATCCCAGGGCAGCACCAGCTCCGCACCATGAACCCTGTTGGTGGACGGGGTGCCACATAAGAGGGCTGTGCCTAGGGCGGGGTGGGGGGACACAGTGGAGTCCTGCACATGCTCGGGAAAGATGTGGCGTTTTCAAGAATGGATCTTCTGATTTTTTTTTTTAGGGACTGGGGATTTAGCTCAGTGGCAGAGTGCTTGCCTAGTAAGGATAAGGCCCTGAGTTCAATCCCCAGCACCGAAAAAAAGGACCAATCTTTTACCAAGGCAGGCCTGATACAAGAGAGCCTGCAAATGAGCCTGGAGAGGCAACTTTGAAATCCTGTGGGACTTCAGAGCTCCTGGGGCTACAGAGCCACACAACCTCTGTGCCAAACACCAAACACCAAGAGCACAGCCGCGAGTTCCAACAAGGTGACACAAACATCCTTATGACCCAAACAAAGACCAGGACAACCCCCATCTAACGGCACAGAGCCCCTGCTCCCCACTCTCTCCTGAAACACAGGCAACGTCTCCCCATCCCTGGGACTCCTTCCACTTTTAAAGGCCCAACTAAGGGGGCCACCTCCTCCAGGAAGGCCTCCTGACTGCCCACCTCTGACCCAGGCAGGAAGGACCCCCAGCACAGAGTCGCTTCCCCGCTCGAGCCCCTGTTCCCACCCCACATCTGTCCTGTGATGGCACCAATCTTAGGTCCACTCAGGGACTCTGCCCTGGCTGTCCCTTCCATCCAGTCCTTGAGGGACCTTCCCAGGCTGGGTCTTGTCCAAAGTGCCCTCCTCACAGGGTGTCCCTCATCTCCTCCCTGTGCTATCTTCACACCACCCATCTTGCTTGCACATAGTTTCCCCATTGCTGCACCTTGAATCAAGTCAAGACAGCAGCATTTGACATAAGGAGGTGCTTGGTGGACACTTGTGACCACCTCTGGGGGTCCCCACCGTGCCCTGCCTGGGGAGGGCTGAGTTCTGGGAGCCACAGAGGACCCTGTCCCCTCAACCCAGTCCCCCTGTGCTGCTCCCAGGGAGCTGGAGGCTCTGTGACCTTCCCAGCCCCGCCACAGCAGCTCCCTCACCAGGGTGCGGGAACGTCTTGAAACCTGCCAACAGAAGGTCTGAGCAGGGTAGGAGGGTGTGGCCAGCGCCCTGGGGGTCAAGCTCTTGGAGTGAACAGGGCTCCCCTATGCAAGAGACAGGTCTGCCGCCTGGTAGGACAGAACTGGGGACAGGCAGAATTCTCTGAAGGCTGGACAGAAACAGCCCACATCCCTGCAGCAGGAGATTCTCTCCACAGCACCCGGTGGCAGAACTTGGCCTTCTGGTTCCTCCACAGAGCCGGTCTGGGGGTGCCGAGAAAGGTGCCCGGCCAGCTCTAGTCTTCACCTGTCTGAGCAGCTCAGCTGACAGGTGACACACAGTCAGGGTCAGGGAGACCAATTAGTTTCTGAGGTGTGGCTAGCAAACACACTGGGCAGCCAGCACAGGGAAAGGTGGGGTGAGTGGGAGGTGAGCTGCCAGTAGTGCTTCCCCTGCCAGGCCGGCTGACCAGGCTGCCCACGAGGCTGTCAGGTGCCAGAGCCTACCACCGTGCACACAGCCCGGTCACTGGCTCTCACCTGCTCAGTGTGCAGAGAACCTTAATTGGAAGTGAACCCTGAAAATATGGCACTGGGAACCCCCAGCACTGAGTACCCCTGCGCACACAGAGGACCAGATGAGGGGGTGTGGAGGTGGGAGCTGTTGCTGGGCTGCCCTAGGGGTCACTGGGCAATGGCTCCCGCCTTCGCCATTCGCCCCACAGTGGGCACGGCAGGTAGCCTTTCCCGAGGACTCACACTTGAATATGCACACTGGGGTTGCTGCCCTCCATGACCCAGGATGCTCACTGTCCCACCTCCCAGGTGGGTGGGGCTGCTGCCCAGGGAGCCCCAGGCCACAGGCCTTCTTAGGGATCTTTTCTCCACCGAAACCTGGGATTGCCCCCAGGCTCATCTGCATTTGAGCAACGCCACGTGGGACCAGTAGAGGCACACGGGGCCCTGTGCCCAGGAGGTGCGTGGTCTCTGGATATTTGGCGAAATAATAAATAACATTTACAGAGGTAACATGTAAATAATAGACGAACAACCTTGCCCGAGGTGTGTAAGAGATCGAAATGGAGGTGGAGCCATGAGGTCATGCGGCAGGGCAGGCGCTGGCCGGTCGGGCTGGCTCTGCCCATCACGGCTGCCACTCCAAGCAGGCGCCAGAGCTGGAGGTGCGGTGAGGCTTGGGGTGCTGTGCTGGCAGCTCAAACGCAGGACTCTAGGTTCTACTCTCAGCCTTGCACAACACACACACACAAACCAGAAACTACTCTGGCCTCTGTTTCCTCATCTGCAAAGCGGGGAGACAGGGGTGGTGTGCTGTGAGGCCTGTGCCCTGGAAAGCTCCGGGAGGGCCTCGCCCGCGGCCTCCCACACGGCATCTGGGCTTCCCAGGACCCACAGATCCAAAGGCCAGTGCCAAGGGCTGACCAGATGGGCCTCTGCCAATGGCGGGATGATGTGTGAGTCTACCACGTTGGAGGGACGAAGAAGGGGAACAGGCAAAGAGGATAAATGCCGGGAAACCCCCGGCTCCCTGCCGCACTGTGGCCACTGCTGTGGCCCGGGGTCCTCTCCTCTTCCTGCTGCCCTCCGCCTGCTGCTCTGCAGACCCAAGGTCCCGTGCACTCATCTGTGCCTCCAGCGGGCAGCTAGAGCCTTCTCTGGGGACACGGCTCCTCCACTGAGACGGCTGCACGCGATCACTCCCAGGAAGCTGAGCCTGCAGTACACATGCCGGAGTCTGTGGGCCACAACAGGGCATCCTGTTGCACTTCACAGGGTGGACAGAACACCCACAGTGGTGCCCTGGGACTGTGATTTCATTTCTCCAGTGGCACTGGAGGTGGAGCCCAGGGCCTTCCTGCCTGAGCTCCAGCCCCAGCATTTTTTATTTTCTACTTTGAGACAGGGTCTCACTGAGTTGTTAAGTTGCCCAAGCTGGGCTTGATCCTCTTGTCTCAGCCTCCCAGAGTGCTGAGATGACAGGCTTGTGCCACCAAGGGAGGCTATGATTTGACTGTTTGTGGGAGAAAAGCAGTCCTGCCCTCCTGTTGTCACCCCTGTGACAGAGGGACTGGTGCTGCTGCTTCCTAAGCTAAGAGTAAGAAGACTCAAATCTCTCCCACCTGTAGCCAGGCCCCTCCCAGCGCAGGCCCCACAGACAGACTGCTGGTCCCAGGCAGGGACAAGCAGAGCACAGCGCAGTGGCAGGGGAGGAGGCTGTCTCGCTTGCCTGCCTAGTGCGGCGCCCAGGGTGGGGGCTCCTGCCACACTGGAGATGGCTCCCTCCTTCCTACACCCAAACTCCCCACCCACCCATTTCAGCCACCACCATGCGTCTGGGACGCTCTGGCCTGGCTGACTCTGCTCTGACTGGAGAGGCTGACCCTCAAGGTCAGAGTCAGCTGACTGGGCCCGCCCCTGGAGGCTGGGCTTGTTCATTCCACAAGTACTTATTATTTTTATGTGTCAGGGGCAGGAGAGAAAAGAAAGGTGAGTAACAGACGCACACAAACATCACCATGAGGTCTGACAAGGAGGGCGGCCCAGAGGAGGGAGAGAGACCACAGTGACTCACAAAGGGGCAGCTGGCGCTGGCTCTGAAGGAAGAAGAAGGCAGATGGGAGGAGGCAGAAAAACGAGGACACGGCCACTGCTTAGAAACCCAGCCCGGGAGAGGATTCTGACGTGTCTGCTTGGGGACATCGGGGTCACTAAGAGCCACCTGGCCAGGCGTGGTGGCGCATGCCTGTCATCCATCCCAGCTACTGAGGAGGCTGTGGCTGGGCGACAGAGCAAGATTCTTACTCACAAAAACAAAACAAAACAACGAAAATAAAAACAACGGGGCTGGGGAAGGTAGCTCACTGCTAGAGCACGCTTGGGCCCCCAGACCCACACACTCATGCACACACACTCACACACACAGAGTATCTGGTGTGAGCCCCCAAGGGCCTCCACTGGAAGATACATGGTATGAGGGTCAGAAATCGCCCAGCTTTCTTACATAGCAGATAGCTCTTAACATGTGGAGTTCCTGGGTGCAGCACCCTCAGGGTTAGACAGGCAATAGCATTTTCTGCACAAACCTGCACGCATGGCCAGTTTTCAAGCTTCAATTAAACAGTGGTAACTGGGCACCTATGACAGCTTTTATGTCACTGAAGGGAGCGTCCAGAGACCAGGAGACTTCTGTGGGGCTGAGATGGGCTCCCCAGAGCACAATACCTGAGGGAGGGCACATGGAAGGCCTGTTCTTGGTAGAACACCCCTAAGTCAGCCAGGCACGGTGACACAGTCCTCGTCCTTGCTGATTTAGCCGTCAGCCTGGAGGGGAGCGCTACGATGACCCCCCACAACACTGCTGCAGTCCGGATCACAAGTGCCCCCCAGGGCTTGTGTGCTACAGGCTTGGGCCCCAGCTAGGTGCCACCAGGAGGCAGCAGAACACTAGGAGGTGGGGCCCACTGGGAGGTCTTCAGGTTGTTGGGCTCTGCCCTTGAAGGGACCTCGGGTCCCCAGTCTGTCTCCTGCCTTCCCTGCCCTGAGGTGAACAGCTCTGCCCTGCCACACACTCCTACCGACATGTGCTGCCTTACCACAGGCATAGAGCAGCGTGGAATGGAACCCCCAAAACTGTGAGCTAAAAGAAACCTTTCATGCTCTCTCTCATTTTCCTGGGTGGTGCTGGGGATTGAACTCAAGGCTTCAGCACTGAGCTACAGCCTCAGCCCTTTTGAACTTTTTTGTTTTTGTTTTTGGTGCTGGGGATTGAACTCAGGGCCTTGCACTTGCAAGGCAAGCACTCTAACCACTGAGCTAAATCCCCAGCCCTTGAACTTTTTTATTTTGAGACGAGGTCTTGCTAAGTGACTGAGTTGTCCAGGCCGGGCTTGAATTTGAGATCCTCTGGCCTCAGCCTCCCAGAGGGCTGGGAAGACAGGTGTGTGCAGCTGTGCCCAGCTAACCTTTCCTCCCAAGGTTGACTACCTCAGGCAGTTCGTTATGTGATGGGAAGCTGACTCAGACACTGAGCCTGCCCTTAGAGGAACAGGCTCATGTTCTGCAGGCCTCTGCTATGACATTTTTACCAGGCAGTCAATACCTGACCTTGGTGTGTATGTTTCTATTGAAGATGGCTTCGATTCACTCACACTGACCTCGCAGCCAACAGCCCTCAGGGACCATCCCAAGCAGCAAAGTCACCAACGAAACCTACAAAAGTGTGCAAAACACGGCACTGGCTGGAATTAGAAGGGTGCTGGCTCATGGCACAAGAGCTGGGATGACAGCATGGCAGCCTCGCACCCCACCTGGGAATGTGTGTGGGTGACGCATCTTCACCGCCCTGTGCATAGATATGTTATGAAAGAGCCAGAGTATTGACTTGGAGGCCGAAGATGAATGTCACAAGTGGGCACATTTGCAGATGCTGGATAGAGAAGACTCAGGATGACTATGCGAGAAGCCCGTGGGAGCAAGCTGGGTGCCAGGGCTTCCTGTGAGCCCACTCCTTGGGGACAGAAATGCTGAAAATTCCAGGTTTTTGCAGAAGTTCACGATGGCAAAGAGGACACTGGTAGAAACTGATATCAGGGCCAACAGCAGTGTGATCCCTTAGTTTATCTGAGGTCCGGCTGTCTCTGGACCACACAGAGCTGACCCTGCGTGTGGCGATCACCCCCGCAGGTGGCCACAACTGCTAAGCACATTCAGCACAACAGGGTGATTGAAATATCACACTTCGCAAGTACTTGATCACTTGACACTCGCCAGCTCTGGGTCCAAGCCCACAGATCACCCAAACCCAACAGCTTGTTTTTCCCAAGCCAGGACCACTGAAAACCCATACAATTATGGTAAGGAAGGTACGACTCTAGAGACTCTCAGACACGTGCCCAAAATGGCCACACCCCACTTTGTGACAGAGCAAAAACTCAGAACACTCTGAACGTTGCTGGCAGAACAGGCAATCCATGGCGCAGGACTGCCAGAGGGGAGCCGCGGAGGGTGGAAACAAATGCAGAGGCGGTTATCCGTGTGATGGGAATTTGCCTACAAATGTCAAAGAGCAGGTTCCCAGCAACAATGGCCCCATGATGCCAAGGACCCTAGGGGTGGGCTGGTAACCCCATATCACCCACCTCTTCACCATGTGCCCTGAAGGCGGGAGGTGGGGGGCTCCTGCAGTACCAGGGACACTTGTTTTAATGTTTTGTTCTGTTTTGTTTTTTGAAACAGGGTCTCACTATGTAGTTCAGGCTGGCTTTGAACTCACTATGTAGAACAGGCTGGCCTCGAACGTGTGGTGATCCTCCTGCCTCAGCCTCCTGAGTGCTGGGATGACAGGCGTGCACCACCACTCGGAAAACAACCTTGTTTTATTAAGTTGGGTGGTGGCACTTGGTCTGAGGCACTGGACAATACTTAGACCTCTCCCAGTATTGGAAACATCTTATAACCCTAACTGACGGAGGTTCCCAAGAAATGAATGTGACAACTGTGGGCACGCAGGCCAGTGAGCAGTCCTCAGCCGGCGGAGAGGTGGCACCCACCAGGAGGAGGCTGACATCTGCCTGGAGCCGGGAAATGCCAGCGGCACCGGCCTGGCATCCCCGGCCTGTTCTTTGGAGGTCCTGGCACTCCTCCCCGGCCAGCACTTGGGCACTGAAAATGCTCAGGCAGCCTGGTGTGTGCAGCAGGAGGCACAGGGTTGGGGCTTTCCAGGGACCCTGGCACTGTGAAACAAAGACACAGGAGCGGGGCAGGAGAATGACCTACACAGCAGGGCCACCCTGAAGCATCACATTCGCCACCTATCTGCTCTCAGATAGGCACCGTCTGGCCGCCAGATAGGCGCTACAGGAGCCTAGACTCTCGCAGATGAGTCCCGGACTTGAAGAGGACAGGCACTCAGTTTTTGGTTTATCTTCACTTTCCTAAAACAACAGCAACAAGTCTCACCTCAGAAAGCACGGCAGGGGCCTCCGAGGGAGGAGATGCAGGCCTGGGGACAGAGCTCTCTTAGCCTGCTCACCGGCTGCCTCGGCCACAGGAGCTGCAGGGCTGCTCTGCGGGCCAGCATGCGGTGGGGACGGCAGGGCGGCAGGGCCTTCCCCAGGGCTCCCTGAGCACAGGACCCTTTCTCTGCTCGCTGCTGCGGCCGAGGCCCAAAGCGACAGCATGGAAATCATGGCACAACTGCCCTGCTTTAGAAAGTGGGCTGGACTGCTGCTCACTGGGGACAGCTACTGAAATTACTGGCCAAGCTAACAACAGAGACTCTCAAAGAACATCAGTGTGACAATGCTGCAGCCTCCTCCAAGTCCACCCGCAGCCGCAGGGTCTTCCAAGCTGAACCTGGCTCCATCGGGCCGGATTCTCTGCATGTGACTGCCGGGTACAGCACGAGTGCTGGGAATAAAGAAAACACAGCTTACGTGGGGCCAGGCGTCCCACAGCATAGAAAGTGACATAGCGACAAGTCTACGAATTGTGTGGTGAGAACACTATTCCCGCATTTCTCAGTGCTGCAGCTTCCGGCCACAAGAAGCTTGGGGGTGGGCACTGCTGTGGTCTGGACAGCTCCCCATCTCAGGCGCAGGGTAGAGAGGCTCTGCCATCTGGCTGCCGATCTGCTGTTATTCCAGTTACTGTTACTGATAGCAAGGAATTAATGCCAAGATCCCCCCAACCCCCACTTTTCCAGTGCTGGGAAACTCATTCATGCCAGCTGTGCCCCAGCAAGACCCCTTTAAAGACCAACTTAAAAAGCAAGCTTGTTGGGAAGGGGGAAATGCCCAGTTAACCTGTATATTCTCATCAGAGATGGTCCCAGGCAAGAAGCCCCAGGGGTCAGTTCTGGGATGTGCTGTGGGCCACCAGGTGTGGTGGCTTACGTGCTGGTGTGACAGGCTGAGGGCAAGGTGGCCAGTAAGTCAGGGGCACGCAGCTTGGGAGTGTCACATCTGAATACCGGGACAGGAGACACAGGCTTGGAAGGCATGCAAAGGGAGAGCGGTGGGCAGGCCCAGAGCAGGGAGCAGGCTCAGGGACAGGGTGGGAGGTCAGTGGAGACCTCAGAGAGCCAGGCAGGAGGGCCTGCAGAGAAGGGCAGAGGAGAGACAAAAAAAAAATACTGCTGGTGTAGATGCAGGAGGGAGCTGGAAGCCAGGGGTGCTGGGCACAGGCCCTGCTGAAGACAGCGAAGCCTAAGAGAGGCCAGCTGAGGAGAATGGAGTGAGTCGCAGGGAGTAGCCAGTTACGTGAAAGCCTGGGCTAGGGGGATGTCCATTTCTGAGCAGGCTGCGGGTTGCAGAGACTGCCCGAGATGCTGGTCAGGCCAGCTCGTGTGGGGCACTGCAGCCCCCAGCCCCAGAGCACTCAGGACACATCACAGCCAAGGGGAAGGATCTCTCAGCTTTCCTTTTTAAGACTAGTCGAACTTGCTCCCTACCAAGTTCTCAAAGGTCTTGTCAGCCACTCAATTCCCTGGAGCTCTGCCCAGGCCTGAGCAGAAGCCAGGCTAGGGAACCAGAGCGGGTGCTGAGCCACCTCCAGGGACACTGCAGGAGGCCCTGTCAGGGGTGGCCCACTCTTGCTCAGGACAGGAGCCCACCACCTTAGCCCTCTTATCAGTGCAGTGCATTGGCGGGCTGTCCTGTGTCCACTTCGGCAGGGCACAAAAGCTGGCACAGGTGCTCAGGTGCAGTGTCCCTCAGGAGCACACCTGACTAGGAGACTGGCAAGTGGTATGTGGGCGAGAGACCTCGGGGCCAGGTGCTAGGAGGTAGTAGGGATGAGGGTGGATGCAGATGGACAAGAGGACAGGGACAGGCTTGGGGTGGGAAGAGAGAAGAAGCGCCTCCCAGCCATTGGAAAGGAGGCGGAGGGCACAGCCCACTGCACTGGGCAGAGCAGTCTGTTTTGTTTGTTTGTTTTTTGTTTTTTTGTGGTGCCGGGGATCGAACTCAGGCCCTTGTGCTTGCAAGGCAAGCACTCTAATCACTGAGCTAAATCCCCAGCCCCTGGGCAGAGCAGTCTGACTGCTTGTGTTGCCTCTGAAGGACGGGCTTCCCAACTGTGGTGGGGGCTCCAGAAGGTCCTAAATGACCCGGAGCAGGCTCAGCACTGGGGAACAGCACGGCTCCTGCCTGCAAAGAGCTTATCATCTAGTGACAAGGACAATGGGATCATCCGTCACCAAGATCAATCTGAAACTGAGCCAGGTCCTCGGCACTTGGGGAGGGTGGAGGGTGATGGGGTGACCAGGGCAGACCCCCATCCTCCTGCCCTCACTGGGTGAGCATCTAACTCTGCTTGGACATTGTACCTGCTGTGGTCACGAGCCCTGCAGATCTGCAGCCTCCCACCATCTGTCCCTCATCCCCACAGCTAGGTGAGGAAAGAAGCCTGCCTGAATGGCCAGTGGCTGGTGGGTGCTGAGTCAGGGCTGGGGAGGAAATGGCTGTCCTGTTTCCTGCTGCGGTTGGGAAGTCTGTGTGACCCCATCGAGGGGCCTGGTCAGGAGGTTCTGCTAAGAGCTGAGCGGAAAAGGAGGATGAATCCACCATCTTCCGGGAGGCTATGTGCACAGGGGCCCTGGTGACCGCCTAATGGGAAACAGCAGGAATGCACCCAAAATGCAGTGCTCAGGAGGAGTGTGGCCAAATCCAGCCCTGTGCAAGGCCAGCAGTAGGGAGGAAGGGAAGGGGGGGCAGGCCAGCTGCTGCACAGCCTCTGCATTCTTCCCTCCAGCTTTCCAGGGACAGCTCTGAAAGGGGACCCCAAGAGCCAGGCCCTCTTACCTCAGCAGGCACGTTAAGAAGCCACCAGGGTGGCAGAGGGAGGGGTAAAGACTGGGCTGTGGGCCCCCTGCCACCAGAGCTAAACAGGCTGGGCCTGGAGTGCCTCCGTATGGAACCCTCTTCCGGTTTGGGGACGCCCGCCTGCCCTGGCCCACGGACAGCAGAAACAGGGCAATTTTCCATTCCTCCTTCCGTGGCTGGCCAGCGGGCCTACTGCAGCGCCAAGACGTGTGGCTGCCTCAGAAACCGTATCTGGGACAGTTGGCTGCACGCTGAGGGTTACAGTTGCCCCAGATCGGCTCAGTCTCAGAAGACTGGTAATAAAGGGAGAGGAAGAGGACAAGGGACAAGGGAGGGTGAGGACAGCACTGTGCCCTAGGTCCCTGGGTTAAAGGCCGCTGGACACACGCAAGCGTACGCACACACGCGCGCGCGCGCACACACACACACACACACACACACACACACACAGAGGCCATGGGGACGGGGCCAACCGGAAGGCTGCACTCTGGGGAGCGTTGAGGGATGGATGTGTGTAATGTATGTACTGAAGAGGGAGGGAGAAAACGGGGCACTTGGACCCCCAAAGGCACTGCGGAATTCAATGGGGGTCGCCCCCATGAAAGATGAGGTGGGAAACAGGACTATTTTCACAGGGCGCTCGCCGGGTCTTTGGTAGGTCCAGGATCTCGACAGTGGTACAGCCCCCAGTTCCTCAGACAGAACTGGGGACACTGTGAACCCCTCACCTGGCAGGCTGTGATTAAGGGGCACCCGGCCTATCATTAGGCATGGCGGGGCTCAGTGCTAACACACCCAGATAAGCAGGGCGATCAGTTCCCACGGAGCACAGCCAGCTCTGGAGAGCATGGGGCTCTGACTCAGGGCTAACCTTCGGCTCTCGAGTCATACGTGGCCAAACACGCAACAGTTACACGTGGAGGAAACCTGAACAGGGCTGGGGGTGTGGCTCAGTGTAGGCATGTCTGCAGTGTGCTGGGTCCTGGGTTCAGTCCCCAGCATGGCAAAAAAGAAGAAAGAAATCAGAGTGCAATGTGGTGGCGCACGCCTGTACTCCCAGCACTCGGGGGCTGAGGCAAGGATCACAAATTGGGGCCTAGCCTGAGCTAGTGATGCCCTGTCTCAAAAATAAATAAATAAATACACACATATTTGGGTGTGGTGGCACATACCTGTAAGCCCAGCACTCAGGAGGCTGAGGCAGGAGGATCACAAACTGAGCCTTGCCTGCACAATTTTTTTTTTTGTTTTTTCTGCCCGCACAATTTAACAACTTAGTGAGACCCTGTCTGAAAATAAAAAATAAAAAGGGGTGGGGATGGAGCTCTGTGCAAAGGCCCCAGGTTCAACTCCCAGTACCTCAAAAAAAAAAAAAAAAAAAAAAAAAAAAGATCATTAGAATCATTCTGTGTTTTGTTACTTAATAAGCTAAGCACTTTTCTTGGAAAGAAAGGCTTCCACAAAATGAGGTCTGAAAACTAGGCCTGTGCTGCAGCATATGCTCAGCACGCACAAGGCGCTGGATCCCGTCCCCGGCACGTGCGCGTGTACACATGACAGGTCAGAGCAGCGCACCTGGGAATGTTGTAACACATCACCCGCATGCCTGGCACCGCTGGCTCCCACTTGCTGCCTTTTTCTGTCTACTGCTGGGAGCCAGGGTCCTCAGCTTCCGGCCCTCCCCTGATCCCCGGCCTCTTCCAGAAAGCGTGAGCCTTCCTTTCAGGCCCGGACCCTGGGCCTAGAGAGAGTGTCGACAGGTTTCAAAGCCAAGGGGAAGGGGATGAGGTGTGGCTCAGTGGTGAGGCCCCAGATTCAGTCCAAAGCATGCCAAACAAAATGAAACAAGAAAACAGCCGTGGGAGGTGGGTAGTCCTGAATTTTCCTCCTACTTTAGCGACCCAATCTTGTTTTTCAAATCTCCCTCCCTCCTTTCAGGCAGAAGGAAAAAAAAAGGTCAGGCCGGCATTCCAGGCAGCCACCAGTGCTATCCCTAGTTACGCTCAAATCTCCACATGATCTGGCCACAAGAATGATCAGGAAACCAGCAAGCAGTTTAGGCCTGGAAGTAATGTCACTCCACCTCCACCGGGAAGTGGACTTCTGAATCTGCATCTTGCTAGTAGATTTTTAAAATATCTACGTAAACTTCCTCAGTTCCCGAGAAGTACTCACAGAGTCCCCCAGTTCTAGATGAGCACAAATACCAGAGAGCACTGAGGAAGTGGGTTATCCGGACAAGAGGGAGGGGACCTTGGCCTGCTCGCCTCTGTATCGATCCCTCCACTTCCCCCACCCTGCCGGCCAAACCTCACTTCCCAGTCAAGCCCAGACCAGTTCTGAGCATGAGTTGAAGAGGCTGTGCCAGGTGGCGAACCGCCCTGGACTCTGCCAAGATCACATCGAGCTACTGATGGGAGAGACCACAAACTTTGCGTCGATATCACAGCCTCGCCTGCTGGAAACCCAGTTTCTCTTTCAGGGCTCTGGCTGCCCCTTGCACCTGGCTTGTTTCTCAACCTGCAAACTTGTGACATTGGGAACAGGCCTTTGACATCCACAACCTGTTTTCATTTCTTTTCTTTTCTATTTTTTTCCCCTCACAACCTGTTTTCAAACAGGTTTCTTAAGTTGGATGATGACCTTTGGGGGCCATACTGCACATTTCAGGATGCCCAGCAGCACCCCTGGCTCCATGATAACACTGAGACCTTCTCTCCAAAACTGTCTCAAACACTTCAGGGTGAGGGTCCCCCAGTAAGTTTTTGAAGTGTTCCTGTGCGTACATGGGGTTATCTGAGCTTTGAAAACTAGGAAAATCAGGCAGCTACATGAGAACGGCCCAGCAGGGATTCCTGTGTTGTTCTGGTTTAAGTATCCTCACTTTTCTTGAATCTCAAAGGCAGGTTTCTCAACTCCTCACTGTTGACATCTGCAGTCAGAAAATTCTTGGCATGGGGGTGGGGTGAGGAGATAACTCTGCAGCAGGACATGGTGCTACACTTAGAGCCAGCAGCACCACATCAGGTTGTGACAACCAGGCACTGTCACTGTCCTCTGGGGGGCAGAACTAGCCCAGGGTGCGACCTGGACCCTACAGGAAGATACTTCTGTGTACCGAGGGGAACGTGACTACATCATACCAGCTAAGTGCCACCAGTCAAGACCACTGGCTCACGGCCTGCTGCCTGGTCACACAGTGAGAACACAGCCAGGTCAGCTGTCATTACACAAGTGGAGGCTTCTCTTTTCTACAGGTGACTGCGTTCTGAGGGTTCTGGAGAGAAGAGGTGTGACTGAAGAGGAGGAGGAAAGAAACACAGGGACAGACCCAGCCAGATTAACAAGGGAGATGTGGGGGAACCAGAAAGGATTGCAGAAGATGGAATGCAGCCAGGCTGATTCCGGACAGCACAGCTCGACACAGAACTGGTGGGGAGGTCACGACAATGGCTCAGAGGAAGCTGAGGCCGTCACGTCACATTCGTCCTTTGGGACAGAGCCTCGGAACCGCCAACAGTAGACTGATCCTAACAGCCAGCTGACTTGGGGCTGTGCTTTCCCCGCCTCAAGGCGCTATCCGTGGCTCAATCCCGCCCCAGAGAGAAAACAGGTTCTGGTGGGTAGCCTGAGAAGCCAAGCAGGTCCCTCGGGCAGAGTGTGTGCTGGGGACCACACGGGCCACCAGCAGCCCTGACACTGGCCATGGGAAAGGGAGGGCCTCCAGAGATTTTGCTACGAGAGACAGCCAAGGGGCGCATGGATTCTCCCAAGGCCTCTGCTGATATTTTCCCACAGGAATCACTGTGCCAGAGGTCCAGCAAGGGATCCGCATCCCAGGCATGTGGAATCTCTGCCCGCTGGCCAAAAGCCACTCCGTTCCATCCTGCTGGGGCAAAGGGGCATACTCTCAGTGACAATCCTAAAATTCCTCTGGATTAAATCTCTCTTCCCTCAGGGTTTAGTCATCATCTGCTGTCTAGAGATAGACCCCAGATAGCTTTAGTGTAGATAACCGCCAGGGTCATCACTTTTCCCCTTCAGGGGCAAGATACTGATTGCATGTTACTGAGAACATCTCTTCCCTCTCACAGGGCCTCTCCAAATTGTGGGTACAGCCCTGCTGGCCAGCACAGCCCAAATAATTCCTGAGATCATTGCTCATTCCTCTGTGGAATCTCTGCACACAAACTCCACACCCAAGGTCCTTAACCTGGAATGCATGGGCCAATAGGAATCAAGGCATTTGGGGCTGCTTGGATCTGAAACTGTAAACTAAATTTTCTACTTGCCCAGTTTTCTAGAGAGTGGATCTTGGACTTTCCAAAAACTGGATCTGTCACATGCAAAATGCATGTGGATTGTATTGAGCATCCCACTTCTGGAAAATTATACTAGAAAACCAATCCCACTCAGGAGCAATGATATTCACTGGCTATTCACTGTGGAATTGTTTGTAGCACAAAATTACTGGAGACACTCTAAACACCTATCAGTAGGCACTAGTTAAATAAATTATGGTACATTCAGTGGAATGTAATACAATGTACCCATTAAAAAGCTCCAAATCAACTGGCTGTGCCCACTTGTAGTTTCAGCCACTTCAGAGGCTGAGGCAGAAGGGTCCCTTGAGCCCAAGAGTCTGAGGCCAGGCTGAGCAACATAACCAGACCCCATCTCAAAACAAAAAAAAAAATTGAAGAAATTCTAGGAGTATGCTCTAGCACAGAAGTTCTGGGGAGAGAAGGAAGGGACAAAGGATTCTATCAGGAGACACTGCGACATCTG
Organism: Hystrix cristata; assembly: GCA_004026905.1. Lineage (NCBI taxonomy): Eukaryota > Metazoa > Chordata > Mammalia > Rodentia > Hystricidae > Hystrix > Hystrix cristata. The sequence goes on from PVJO010016434.1 coordinate 37,549, forward strand.
TCTCTCAGGACATCTGTGGCTGTCAAAACATGGGGGCAGCACGTAGCTTGGTACAGGTGTAACCCAGGACAGCCCCACTCCAGCGAATGATCTGTTCTCAGATCCATTCCCAAACGTCAATGGTGCTGGGGTGGAGAATTCTCACTCCAGTGTGACCTCCAGGACATATTTAACCAAAAACACAAAGTACAGTACACAGGACTACATAGTGGTGCCATCGCTGCGCCTGTGTGTATTTAAAGGAAAGGTGTATGCATATGTTTGGGCGAGGACGTAAGTGGTTGGCAACAGTCCCTGTCCGGCAAGAGCGGAAGGATGTAGGGGGCTGACTTTTCTCTCTACCAGTTCAACTCCGTGCCCCGTCCATCAGTCCATCAGGAGGATTTTGAAAACACTTGCTCTCGACGCAAATTCTCCTTGCGCCTGAGCTACCTGGCGAGAATCCTGGGTCCACAGCTTCAGGACTCGGCTTCTTTCCCCTCTCCCCGCCCCCAGCCCCACTTTTAAAAGGGAGGGAAGGAGGAGAGAAGGGTCCCTGGCACCCGGGCCGGCCTGTGGGTGCATCCTGCTCCTCCCGGGAGCGCTGCCCGCCCCCCTCGAGGACACCCGCCGACCCGGAGCCACCGCGGCGAGGGCCGCCTCGCAGTCCCGCCGTTCTCGACTCCCCCGCCCGGCAGGGGACACGCACCGCGCGGCCCCTCGGTCCCCTCCCGAGCCGGGCCCGCGCCTGGCCCCCCAACTGGCCAGCCGGGGTCCCGCGGCCTCGGCCTCCTCTCACCTGGCTCGCCTTGTAGAACTGTTTCTTCAGCCCCGCCACCGACATGCTGCCTCCCGCTTTCGGGCCTCCCGCCCGGACTGAGCAAACTGCAGGCCCTGCTCCAGCCACAGGCTTCACGGGGGCCGCCGACCCCTCGCGTGCCTCAGTGGCCCTATGGGCGCCGCCCCCACCAGCCGCTGGCCAACTCTGCGCCCGCCCCAGCGCCGCCTCAGCCGCCCGCGCGCCAGCGAGCCCAGGATATTACATGGCAACCGCACACTTCCGGTGCCGGCCCAACGCGCGCGCCCCCGGCCCCGCCTACGCGTGAGCGCGCCCCCTGCCGGCCGGAGAGCGCACGCGCACTTCGTCACTGGCATAAGGGTGAGCTCTAGAGAGGCCATGGAGGCTGCAGCGCCCCTGGAGTACCGGAGGTGGACCTAAAGTTTCAGGAAAAGTGCCTCGCTCCAGTTGGAAAAGCGATGGGGTAGGTGAAATCAGATTTTCAATTCTAGTTCAGATTTTCGGTTCTCCAGACACCTGTTTGCTCATCTCAACGAGACCCACTCCTTTGTGTATTTAGTCTCCGCTCTCCACACTGTCCCATGTTCACCCATCCGGTTGCCCAACTCACATATCTGGGGGTCCTCTTGATTGTACTATTCCACCAACCCTCACTCTGGTGTCCTAGGTTCATATTCTCCCGTCCAATTCATCCCCTAGAAGGCAATCGTAAAGATACTTGTAGAACACAATTCAGACCACAACCCTCCTCTGCTTAAAGTCTACCTGCTGCACATCTGATACACTCTAAACTTCCTAAACCTGGGCTGGGGATTTAGCTCAGTGGTTACAGTGCTTGCCTTGCAAGCAGTAGGTTCTGAGTTCGATCCCCAGCACCAAAAAATAAATAAATAAATAAAAAATAAACTTCCTAAACCTGACTAGTTCTACTCCATCAGTTCTTGATCTCTGCTCTCTTCATCTGCTGTAAATTCTGTTGTCTGTGGGACTTTCCTTATGGCTTTGTTCTCTTGCACTTTTTCCCCCAATCTTGCCTCTGTCATTTGTGCATAAAAAGAGCCCTGCTTGGAAAGTCACCTCCTCTGGAAGTTTCCCTAAATCGATGCATGTTTATTGATATGGATTTTTTTTTTTTTGGTGCTGGGGATCAAACTCAGGGCCTTGTGCTTGCTAGGCAAGCACTCTAACCACTGAGCTAAATCCCCAACCCCGAGGCCCTGAATTCCATCCCCAGCACCCCCTCTAAAACGTATCAAATGGCTGGGTGTGGTGGCCCACACCTGTAACCCTAGGGTTAGGGTTCAGAAGGGTGAAGCAGGAGGATCATTGGGAGTTTGAGGCCAACCTGGACTATGTGATGAGTTTAAGGCCAGCCTGAACTACAACAGCAAGACCTGTCTCAAAAAAAAGAGGGGCTGGGGATTTAGCTCAAATGGTAGAGCACTTGCCTAGCAAGCACAAGACCTTGAGTTCGATATCCAGCATCCCCCTAAAAAAGTATTGAATGAATAATGAGTTGGAATGAGTAAATGAATCCAAAAATAGGAATGAGAAAATGATTACAAAGGTGCTGAGAACTTCAGTGTTGAAATTGCTGATAGGTTTGAGTGATTATTCTAAAGCAGAAGATTGCTAGAAATTTCCAAATACTTCAACAGAAAGAAGTGGACTGCCTTAAAAAAATAAAATTAAAAAAAAAAGAAGTGGACTGCCTTAAAGGGTTGCTAAGAATACATACGGCCCAATACACTGATGCAGCCATTATGAATAGTGTGAAAAGTCTCCCCATGTGATTTTGATACGCTCAACTGTGTTTACAGAATGCCGGCATATCAGGGAAGGAAAACACCCTCATGGCTCAAACTGGGGAATTGAGGCCTTGAGTAAGGGGGATGATTTGCCCAAAATGATGTCTTCAAATTTCCTATTTCTCAACATTTCCTCAACCAATTCTACTGATAATCCAATCTACCTCAAAAGTATTCTAAAGCTGAGTTAGACTCTAATTCTTTTTCTTGTCGCCTTCTCTTTGGAGATGTTATGTTGGTGCTAAAGAAAATCTTTTACTTTAATTTTTTTTTTTTTGGTGCTGGGGATTGAACTCAGGGCCTTGTGCTTGTAAGGCAAGCACTCTGACCACTGAACTAAATTCCCAGCCCCCAATTTTAAAATTTTTTTGAGACAGGGTCTTGCAATGCAGTTCAGGCTGATCTTGAACTCACTATGTAGCCTAGCATGGCCTCAAACTCCTGGTGATCCTCCTGCCTCAGCCTCCCAAGTGCTGGGATTACAGGTGTACATCACTACACCCAGCTGGAAAACCTTTTTTTTTTTTTTTTTTTTTTGGTGCCGGGGATTAAACTCAGGGCCCCAGGCCTGGAAAACCTATTTTTAAACTCACAATCTGACACCGAACATCTGTTTTTCTGTGTGAGCATTTTTTAATTCCAGCACAGTAGGCAAACATTTCCCCACACGGTAAGCAAACGTTTCCTCACTGAGGTACACACTTAGGTCTGTGTGAGGCTTTTGACTTACATGATCTACACAGTTCAATGATATTCATACATTCACTCACAAATTTGATGAGTACCTAGTATGTATCAGCCACAGACAAATATTGATGAGGCCTGGGTTCAATTCCAAGTACCACAAAATGAATTATTAGTCAATTAATAAAACTAATTAGTCAAATACACTAATAAACAGCTGTCTTCAAGGAGAAAAGTGCTGCAAGCACTTGATCATGTTGCAGGTGGAGGAAAAAGGTCTTGACGTATCGATCTAAGATTTTAAAGTTAGTAGAAATCCGCAGGAAAAAGCTGTTTCCAGAGGAAAACAGTCACGTGCGAAACTGAGCATTAAAGCAGAAACATTCGTTTCATTCATTGTCTCTGAATATATTAACTGCATGCCAAGCGCTTCTGAAGCTCCACTCAGACATTATTTTATTATTCGTATAGAAAATAATCTATAATTTTAATTGGAGTCATTATGTTCAACCAATACCCAATTAGAATAAACTCAAAACTTCAGTCTTCCTCTAACCCGGTTTCCGGTTGTCAATACCACCGTTCGTGACGCAATCCTGCCCCTCCCGCCTCCCACGCGCTCAGCCAATCGTAGTACACAGTTCTCAGCTTGACATCTTCTCCGCCCAATCGAGGTGCTTCTCTCGCCAGCCAGTGACGGGTCGTCGGAAGAGACTCTCCTCTCCCCCATCCGCAGGAATATCAATAGGGCAGGCATGAGAGGAATGGCAGCCGCGACTCTCGCGAGGATGCTCCCGGCTCTCCGCTCTTCCCGAAGCGGGCCGTCACGTGATACAATGTCGCCCAATCAGCGCGCGGGCTGCGGGGGTCGCCGCGGTTCCCGCCAAATACGAGCGCGGCGGCCGCGGCAGCCTGGCGCGGGCGGGAGGGCGAGCAGTAGCGGCCGCCGGAGTTGAGCCCGCGCCTCTGCCGCCTGAGGGGAGCTTGAGCTGCCGCTTGAGAGATGCTGGAGGAGCCGGAGTGCGCGGCGCCGGGCGCCAGGGGAGCGGCCGCAGGTGGGTTGAGACCCGCGCTGAGGGGAGGGGGCGACGCGGCCTGTGCGGGTAGGTGCGGCGGGGGCGGGGGTTGTGGG
>PVJO010016435.1:0-41601 GCA_004026905.1 Hystrix cristata
TCGAGTTTACAAACTGGAAGAGTGTTTTCTCATTACATTGATTATTTTCTGTTATTGCCTATAGGACAACCTAAATCTGGATGGGTTTCCTGATGGGTGGGTAGTCAGAAAAGTAGCGGTGGTCGTTGTTATTGCTCAAATCGGGACGTAACGTGTGTGAAGAGAGCTTGGCGAAGGGTTCAGCCCGGTGAGGTTTTACAAGCATCCATAGAAGAAACCGCCACCCAGAGTTCTTTGCCTGTTCCTGCAGAGTCAATACCCAGGTCTGTTTTCCCTCCCACGCACTGAGAGGTAAGCGCTTTCCCGGCTTTTATCACCCCAGGTTTTGATTTTTCCTATTTTATAACTTCTTATAAATGCAAGCATTCAGTAGGACTCTTTTGTGTCTGGTAGTTTTAGGCTTCGTATTATTTTGGTGAGCTTTATTAGTGTTATTATATTCAACTGTTTATTCTTTTTCATTACTGTGTACTCTTCCTGTCTATGACTATACCACACTGTGTCCATTCTACTATTAATAGACATCAGGGTTATTTTCAGGTTTTGAATAGGGGTGTTATTAACATTCCTGTGTGTGTAGTTTGGTGCGTGTACACCACCATTGCTCTTAGATACATGTCAAGAGGTGAAATCGCTGGATCTGGGTCGTAGGGTAGGTACACACTCAGCTTAGGTGGAAAATGTTCCACCTGTTTACTGAAGGAAATTTTGATGGAAGGTGTCTGGTGGCTCACAGTCACCCCTCTAGAGCCATTTTCTATCTACTCTGTGCCCTGACTCACCCTAATTACTTTGCACTTTGGCTCATAGCTAGAGTCAGGTAATAGAGGACCCAACAGGTGATTGTTCGGGGTGGAGATCTGTGTCAGATGGCCCCTCTTCCGACACTCTGGCTCTTCCTGCTGTCCCAACACCACCTATCTCCTTTGCCTTTGCAGGTCTGGCAGATGGTTACAGATGCTCATTGTTGCTGGTCCCTGAGTGTTTCTTTACCATCTAATGTGATGCCCTTAGCCAGCTCATATCTCTGGGGAAAAATCTCTTTCTTAAAAACTAATTTTTTAAAGTATGCTCTCTTTTCTTGTAGGGGTTATAATTGATCTTGGAGACAAGTTGGAATGTGTTGGAACATTCTGGGAAGTCCTGCTTGCATGTGAGAATTGGCACAGGAAAGAGACTACTGAAAAATAGTAATTGAGGGCAATTCACATCAGTAAATGTTGCATTTATACACCATATAGTCCTACTCTGCCATAAAGAAGGATAAATCTGAGTCATATGCAAGAAAATTTGAGTCATTTGTACCTTAATACTATAATGTTAAGTGAAATAAATTAGATACACAAGCTTAAATATTGCATAACTTCTCTTATGTGAGAAACCTAAAGTATAAATAGTTTAAAGAGCAAAAGAAAAGCTAGACAATATGAAACAAGGAGACTGATATTTTGTAAGTGGGAAGGGGATGTAGAGTTGGAGGGAGAGGGGAAGGAGGAGAGGGAGGGGGAAGAAATGAATTAAATATGTACTTTATTCTTTGACATCAGTGAGGTGCATCCAGTTTGTAAAGGAGAAGATTGTTTTCTGGTTAAGTTTATTATTTTCTGTTATTGCCTATTAGACAACAAAAGGCTGGATGACTTTGATGACAGCTGGGTAGTTAGAGGGTAGTAGCGGAGGCCCCACAGTGAATATAATCATTATAATCTACAAACTTGTATTAATAAAAAATAAGTAAATATGCTAAGTATGTCAGCTGTGGACTAGAATTCAGGGCAGTGCAAAGATAAAGCCCTCATTCTCAAGAGGGTTTGTTGACATGCGGACCTGGGGCTTCATCCTGGTTGTACACAACTTTGCTGAACAACTGACTCAACAACTTTGCCAAGAGTTAATTTCCTCATGTATAAAATGACTATGACTATACCAGTTTCAGGTTGATCAGCAGCTCATCAACTATTGTACACCCGAAGTCAGACTGCGGTGGGCATATTATTATGGTCAACCTGAGGCAGAACGCCCAGCTGGACTGAGTTGCTGTGGTTCGGAGCGTAGAGCACTCACCTGAGGACAGTTAGGAGAACGGGAGCAGAAGGTAGTGCTGGCTGTTCCCCAGGAGAAGCTCTGCTGTGGCTGGTTCTCCCGAAGGGAACTCAGCTGTCCTCGTTGAAGAAGGAGCTCGGGGCCTTGCTGTCATCGAGGATGGCTGTTGTTGCTTCGGGGGAGCACTGGTCTTCATCTCTGCCGCAAGCACCGTATCCTGGTTCCAGTAAAGATTTCTTCAGCCATCATCTGCAGACACGGACATACATGGGACAGCGCTGCGGGCTCCCGGCCCTTGACTGGATCTTTTGGGTCTCCAGTGCATAGATAGACTATTCGGCACTCTTCCTGCATTTGGCATATGGGTGAATGTTGTAACTTAAAAATGTTCTGCATTAAATCTGCTCTCTTGCAAACTATTGGCTCTAGAAAGGTAACTAATACACAGATAGTAAAGAAAATTGAGGTAACCACACAGCAAAGGCGAGATAGAGGTTTTGGAATTTCACTAAAGAAATTCACGCAGCAGTGAGAGTTATTGGGAGGACTTCTGGAGATACTTTGAAACTGGGAATCAAGGTTCTTACATCTGATAACTTCTGGAGAGACTGCAACCATCAGCCGAGGACAGAGAGGCCCCACTCAGGGGTGATGGTCTGATTTTGTGGTTGGGACTAAGCAAGGTCAGGTCTGTTATTGGCACTATGCCCTTGAACCTGTGATGAACAGTCTTAGTCAGTATTCTGCTGTCTTATTCACTTTTCCATCACTGGACACATTACCCAGCACTCACATCTTAAAGGAGGAGAGATTTATTCTAAACCAAAACAACCATTAAACTGGGAGTAATCATTCTTTCACCTTTGATGGCACCAGTTATTAATGGTTTTTATTCACAGGCAAGACACATAAAGACATATTGATAGACGTGGTCCTTCCCACTTCTTCTAAATGCTGTTGTTAGCTGTCAGGAAATGCGACAGTGTAAACACAGGCCAGAATGGAGGGTGGCAGTCCCTTGAACGATCTGGCTAGTGGCTGTGCCCGGGGAGGGAGGGTCTGGGGATGGTGGTGCTGAAGGCGGACATCTGTGCATCTTGAAGTGGATTGCGATTCCAGGGTAGAAATTAGCATGTACTAAGTCTGAGCAGAAGAAACTGGATATGTCTGTAGGGATTTTTGTTTTGTTTTTTGTTCTTTTTTTGTGAGTGGCAGTTCAATAAGTCCTCCTTTTGAAAGCCAGTTTTCTATTTCTACCATCTTCCTTTTGTTCACCTTACAGGCACTAAGTCAAGGTCACTCTCTGTGTCTATATGTGTGTGTCTTTTTGTGCACACATATACACAGGTACACACACATACACATATAATCACATGTTGTCAGTAACTGGATATTTCCTAGCAAGGCCTGACAGGAATGAGGCAGGAGAGAAGCAAGGGCAAATAAAGGTATTTCTAAGAAAAGAGATTCTGTTTTATTCTTGGGCAGGCCAAGCAGAAAGATTTTGAAGGCAGCTGAGGATTTGGGCAAACTCTGACTGCACTAAGGGCGAGGAAAAAAGGCAAACATGCAAACAATGTGTCCTGATGTCCTGGCGGTGAGTCAGAAAATTCTGATTCAAAAGCAAGAACAAGTTTCAAAGGTCTCTGACAGCGCGCAGCTCCTCAGCTGTCAGCCTCTCTCCAGAGACCCTAATGAGCGCTACCTTGTCAGGTGTTTCTGTCTAAACAAGAAATTGCTAGTCTCGCTCTCTGCCGCCCCACAGGGAGTCCGCCTACCTTTGCTGATGCATAGGATAAATTATTATTGAATGCAAACACTCGTTCAGGTTGATCAACAGGTTGTTTCAGTCAACCCCCATCAGTGTGGACTTTCTGTGTAAATGACTCCCCAGCGGGGGCTACGGATCAGGTGGTCGGAAAGTGCTTCTCTACTGACGAACCACTCGGAGTCCTGAAGGACTCCAGCTGCCTTTGGGACGCCAAGTTCTTGAAGCTGCTGTAGAAGGTCAAAATACTGCACATTCTTTTCCACCTTGACAACCAAGCATGCTAGTGGGCAGTGAAGATGAGCTCCAGGCCACAGAACATTTCTCGGCGTATGTCTAAAACCTCACTGTTCCTTCTTGGTGCCACTTGAGATACTCACCCAGTTCCACACAGCGGGCCTGGCGTTGCAGTTTTAGAGGTAAGAAACTCTTTTTAACATCACTTCTGTTATTATACAACAGCACCATTTTCAAAAATCACTTTTTTTTTTTGGCTAGTTTTATCATGTTCCTTGAAAAACTTCTGCAATGGCTTCTCTCACCTCCGTGATACACGGCGTTTTCACACCTTTTTAATGTTATGCCTCATTATAACATGGTAATCAAGATCATGGATCTTGGAATAATTTAAATCTGGTTTGAGTTTTGGCCTGATTACTCTTGGTTTCCTCTCCCTATCTGGATCGCTTCTCCCTCATCTGATGTGTCCATATTTTTGCAATTATCTCCTACCCTACCTTGTCAAAAGATGTTCTCGTCTTCGGCTGACATATTTCTAGACGCCTCAACTCTCTTAGTAAATTTCCTGTACATATTTGAAGAGGAGCTAGTCAGCTTATTCAAAATTCTTTATTTTCCAGTAATAAAATAGAGCAAATTTAAAAAAAAAGAAAGAAAGAAACAGGTGGAGAAAGAAATAACAATGGAAGTAATGTCTACATTTTATAGTCTACCGTCTGACTTTTGCTCTGAGTAATTTATTATCAGGTAAACCCTCCTATAGATAATAATTATGATTCCAGACAGATTTTAAGAAAGCATCCTTGGAACTGTGATTTAGCTCAAATGGTAGAGTGCTTGCCTAAAAGCACAAGGCCCTGAATTCAATCCCCAGAACCTCCCCCGCCAAAATAAAATAAAATAAAATAAAAGCATCTTTACAGCACTGAAGAGTGAAGGAAATCTGGTAATTCTAAAGGTAAGTGGATACCTGGATGAGTGGAACAGCGTAGAGAATTGTTCCATATTTATGGCTGACAAGTCTTTCTGAGCTGAAAAATTAGAGGACAGAGATCAGGAAAATCACAGCTGCTAGGAAAGTGAAAGAGTGATCCAAGAAGGCACAGAGCCAAACATGAGGAGTTTATACAATTCTGCCCAAATTTCAAACTGGCTCCTGAACCATACATTTGGGGAGCAGACATTAAGCAGCCCAATCAAGAATAAAGCAAACTGATATTTCAATTGCCTTTCAAAATATAGAATTTATAGTTTGAAACCAACAAAAGTACTTGCTAACATGAGAACAAAACACGTCCTCGTTTTATTCAGTGTGTCCAAGACATAGTTTAAAGTTACTTGATAGACACAAACTTGGGAAACATATAAACCAACCTCAAGACAAAACAGTTATCAACGAAGGCCAACCCCAAGGATAACCAGATGTTAGAATGAACAGATGAAGTTGAAAACAGCTGTTGTTAGTAGGCCCAATAAAATAAAGGAAATGTAGTCATAAGAAATGAAAGGTAGAAAACTATTTGGAGAAATTGAAACTATCCCAGAATCCTATAAATTCTAACCTGAAAATGTGAAATTTGAAATTAATATATTCAAAAGCATAAGAATAAAGATAACAAAAAGATAAGTTAGTAAATTTTATCACGAATTAATACGTTATCCAATCTAAGAGAAAAAACCAGTTTTAGGTACATGTGGAACCATATAAAAACATAATATCTATGTAATTGTAGTTCTGGAAGGAAAGGCACCAAGAATGGGCAGTTAATATGTATAAAAATAATGGCCAGATATTTTACTGATTTAGTGAATGGTGTAAGTTTTTGTATGTAAGCAGGTCAGTGTTTCCACGAGGCACACTTTCATCGTTGCACACTTTCATAGCAAAACGATGTTCAAATGGCACTAATTTGCTAAGATAAACCAAGAATGCCAGAAGACAATAAAACAACATCTTTAAAGTGCTGGAAGCAAACTTGGATAGAGAATTCTATATCCAGCAAGAATTCAACATATCCTTCAAGAAAGATATTTTCAGACAAAAGAAAATGAAGAGAATTAATCACTACCAGGTCTGTGCTACCAAAAAAAATGCTAAAGGGATATTTTTCATACATGCATATAACTATTTCGGTTGCTAAAGGAAATTTTGAAGTATTAGGGGAAATAATACATATAAACTCAGAAGGATTAAATAACATGAGAAAACACCTAGATTAACATAAACGATGATGTTTTTCTTTGGGTTTCTCTAAAATATATATGATTGTTTAAAGGAAAAGTTGCATTTTTATGAGTGTTCTATTGTATGAAGTTGTAATGCATATGACAATCCCAGTGTAAAGCAGACAGAGATGAACGGAACTTCATGTTTGAACATTTCTTCACTTTATGTGGAGTCTCACAGTGTTAATTCTAAGAAAAGTGGGAAATAAAAGATGTTTACTTTTATTCAAATGCTATCACTGGAAAATTAGACAAAGAAGCAGGGTTGAAAAGCTAATAGCTATATTTGAATTCATTTCAAATTTAGATTCAGAAATAATTAAAATTTGAGACAGTACAATTTGATTATGTTTTGCAATAGTCAATCTATACACTCACCTAGAAAATGATACATTTGGAGAAGGCTTATAGTGACTGTTGCTTATTTTGGTTTGAGACAAAACAAGAATGTTCTCGATGAAGACTTTTGTGGTGGGTTAAAACAATTTGTGGTTCAGGATTTTGGTTTTTAACTGCTAATGTCGAGTGGAATAAGGAAGCTGTTTGCTCTTTCCCATGAAAATGTCTCTGACCTTGTTCCTTTATCCCACAGTTAGTGTGCTCAAGGGAGGTTTCTGTCTCCCCTTTGTTCCCATTCACATAGCACCATAGGAGAAAATCTAGAAGCTTGTGGTGGGGAAGTGTTACTGATATTGCTGGGAAAATAAACATATGCACTTGAAATATTAAGGAAAAATTTACCCATTTCTACCCCAAATAAAGCAAAAAATTTATGATGATTTCACCATGGGCAGGGGTCACAGTTGGACTTTATCATAAATGGTTGGAGGTTGTAACTAAATTTCCATCTGGGTTGACAATCTACTTTGAGGAAAGTAAATTGAAAGGTTAGAGCACTCTCCCTCTCTTATGAAGGAGCTCCTTGATGTTTCCTGCAGAGAATTAATTATCGTGTTGGCATCAGCCCCGTACACACAGCCTCTCTCCCTATTCCTGAATACAAATTCCCAACTTTTGGGCTCAGAACCCTTTGAAGCAGCTGAAGTGCAAGTGATGGATGGTGTTTATGCATTATATTAACTAGGGAATAAATGCATATAAAATCTTTTCAACTGCCCAAACATTTTCGTCTTCTGCTGAAATGAACTGAATCCATGTAGCTCGGCTCAGAGAGGGAAGGGCTCCCGCCCATGACTTGTTCACTCTGACTGGAACTTAATCATCCACATGAAGAGTGAAGAACAGTATAAATTGTGGTCCACAGAAATTTTAGTTTCATTCTATTTCTAGTTGCTGCAATTTTAACTTCTGCAAGCCTTGATGTTTTCATCTTTAAAACAGAATGATGCTCATAAGTTGCTTGTAAATGTTAAATTAAATGAACCAGTTAAAACACTTGATACAATGCCTGATACATCACAAGTCACCTACAAATTTTAGTTGTTATCATATTTCTGTCCATCTGACTTTTTCCATCTCAAGAAATTTTCTTTTGGTTGGTCTTTTTGCAAAGAAACCAAAGTCACTGTTAATTCATCCCACCAAGCACCCAATAATACAGATAAACAGGTTCATGTTTCATAGCCAGAGGTCCAGATTACCCACAGCCACCTTGTCCAAAAGAATGGATAGAAACCAGCAGGTTGAATTTTTTCCCCCAAAATTTCAGCTTGTAGTCTAGAGGATCTTGGATCTCAGCTACTTCAGCAGAAACTTAATTTTAGCTGCTTTTCTTTCTTTCTGTTTAAAATAAATCATTTTCCCTTCAGTGATGAAAGAATGTCAAAATTACATATTCTGAAATGGAGTTTTGTGCTACTGGAGTTATAAATGTACAGGAAATAACAAAAAGTGAAGTTATTCATTGGTTGAGTCTAGTATTTCCTACCACTTATATAAGTAAGTCCTACAAATTTACAACTAACTTACATATCATATTGAGACGAATATAGTAGAATTTCCAAAATATGACTAATCTGAAACATATATTTTCAGATATAGTGGGCAATGCTTAAGCAAATTTTGTTTGGAATCATGAGCAGAGAGACTAAATTGTGAACGATTCTTTTGTGATTAGTGATTCTAAATTTCTCTTCCATTTTGATTTACAGTTATTATCATTTTGTCTTTCCTTTGTGTGTTGTTAGGACGTACTTTATTTATCTTTCAGTAAGATACTGTTGCCTCTCCAGTGATTAGAAGACACTCTGGGGCTACCCACCCTACAGACCATAATTAGTTTTTCCTGCCACCTGGCTTTCTATTTAAAGGCAGAATTAGGGAGTTTAGTCAGGAGTCATGGTTGTTATGCGTAAACCCGTCTTCTTACTGAAAGCTAATTGGACCTCGGGGTGGACCTTGCTTGATTTAAGCTGAACCAATCAGGTCATCCCAGAGATTTAGAACTGGAAATGGGATGGTCTCTGCGGGGTGGATGAATAATGGCATGTTAACATGGTACAAATATTCAGACGCAGAGCAAATGAGACGATTGTGGAAGCAAAGCAACCAGTTCGTGGAGAAGGAGGAAAAATAAAGGCAGAGCAAATGCGTGGCTTGAGTTTTACATGATTTTCTAAGACATGGCTCCAATTTTCTCTTGATAACCAGCTACCTTCCTGCTCTGTCTGTGGTACATCACTTTATTTATTCAATAACTCATTTGCTATCCATTTTTGAAAACCCACTACATTCCAGACATTGTGCTAAGCACTTTGTACAGCCTCCCACTGAATTTTATTTAGAAGTCTAAACCTCAGCCAACAAACCAAATACCAAAAATGATAAAAATCTGATGTATCGAACAATATCTTAGAAAACTTGGAGAATTAATTCTGGCCATCATTGCAAATTTTCCAAATTGTATTATGACTACTCTCAGCTAGGTGAACTAAAAGAAAAAGTCATATTTATGAAACATAATATGCCATCTTTCAAGATTTTACTGGCAAACAAATGATCATTTCCGGTCATCATGATGACCTATTTAAGGTTTTATGTACACACTGGAGAATTCTGATGTGAGAAAGAAAATTCACAGGGTAGCGCAAAAATGATTTTTAATGTACACTTGTAGAATATCAATGACTTGCCATGCAAAGCTAATGTCACTGAATGCTTCCTGACCTATTTCCTAACTGTCTGAATCTCTATGGCATAATGACCCAAGTCCATAAATATCTCTCTCCAGGGAAAACACATTTTTAACTTATCCGAAATGGAAGATGTGAAGAAAGTATAATTTTTTTCTATGAGTAGTAAATGATGTAAAAAAGAATGTTTATATTTAGGTGAGATGTGTAAGTCATTTATCAGGGACTTGCTGGTTGATTTTCCAATGAAAAGGCAAAACTGTTTTAGATCAAGAAATTAAACTTGTACCACTTATTCATGTTAAGTACAAGCTCAGGTCCCCTGGATGATTGTAAGGGAGAAGTCATGAACAGTCATCTTTGCATCCTCCATCTATTCTTACCACTCATTTCGTTTTAATCCACTGTATATCTGCTAAACACTTTAAATTTTACAGTGGATGTGACTCAGCCCATTCCAATAGAGTTCTTTGGACATTGATGAATATACTCTAGCAAGTCCATACACGCTCTGTCAAAGTCATAAGGGACTTGGGAAGAAGTGATCACAGAAGTGCAAATTCAGTGACTCCTAGAAGATTTAAGTGTGGTGGAATCTTGAGCACCTTGCTCTTAGCTGTACAGATTTGAGTGGAAAGTTCCAAGATCTTCAAGTTATCAAAGTGGAACAGAAGCAGAGCGAGGAGGACTGTGATCGCTACATAGGAAGAGCATGCTCCCAGGACAGCTTCACGTCTTTCCAAAAAGTTGGGACAAATTGAAAGAGGACTCAGCAGGAAACTGCCTATCGGGTCCATATAAAGAAGTGAGTCTTGTGGAAAATGGCAGTGTAAGCAAATCTTTTCATTTCCTTTTATCATGAACTATCCGATGAAGTGACTATGTGAATAGAAAGCAACATGATGAATTAGGATAATACTATTAAAGAATTTAGAAACAAACTTTTTTAAGAGTTGGCTTGTGCAAACGTTTTTGAATAAATAACTAAATGCCATGTTGTCCTGCCCAAGCAATGGCCCGCCAGATTTACTCCATCTTTGCAAGAGAAATAAAAGATGGAAAGCTTAATATTGTGAAAGATTTAATTAGCTGGTCCCAAATACACCAATAAAAGCTTGTCTTTAAGTGAACTATTTCTTCATATGAGAAAACAACAGGCTAACATGATTAATGCTAAAGACGATAAATTTTAAAAACAAAACAACAACACAGCAATGGATTCTCCCAGGGCAGTGACTAAATTCTCCCAGTACAAAGGGAGGGAAATTATAGTTCCTATTGCTGAAGTTGGAATCTAGCTTTATTGCCATTGTTCATATCAACATTTTAAAAGTTCATTAGGATTGATGTTTTCTCTGAAAAGACAAAAAAAGCAGCAGCAGACCAGAGACATTTCTTATATTTTTAGAATGACTCATTCACACATACGAAGGCTTGCGCTAGAAAATGACTTTTGGATCTCTGTGTACATCTAAGTGTGTTACGTACCTACCATGGAGTTTCCAAACTTTCATGTGTTCTTCTCCTTGTGCCTAGCCAGAGCCATATTTAGAGTAGGGCATACGTGATGGAAAATGTCCCACCGAGTTAGAAAAGGTTAGCGTCCTTCCTGTGTATTCCACAATTCCCTCGGCCAACTAGGGGTTTGCTTAGGACACAAGCTTCATATGGCAGTTATGTGAGAGTTTGAAGCTGGGAAATACAGTAGGGGACATTTTGGAATTTTGCCCAAAAACAGTCAATAGCGCTCTGTGACTCCCACATTCCTTTAAAGGGAAAGCCAAACAGCTGTGGCTTCTGCAGTATACAATCATGGGGGGGGGGGTTGGCTTACCTTATTCTTTATGGATTAAAAAGTTGAGATATAAATATTAGTTCTAGAAGTAAAATGGCTTTTCAGAAAAGTGCATCATAAGTAGACATGCTTTGGCATTTATTTGCAGAACAATTAAAAACTTAAGATTTGTGTATTTTCCCTACAGAATTTTAAACATTTTAGATGATTTCCTAGATTTAAACATAAAGCAATAATTTAAAAATTACTTTTGCATGCTAGTTTATACTGGACTGTATCCAGAAATAATATGACTCGTTATATTATTGTATTAAGTCATTTAAATCCTGTTACACCACCCTATCTTGGTGTCATCATGCAAGCAGTTAAAGCAATTAAAACCTTCTAGACACAATGTTCTCGGGAACTATTTCCCTAAAATCAAGGCAAGATGAAATCTATTTTTTAAATATTGGAGTAACATGAAGTGTCACAAATAATGCTACTTTTCAGGCAAGATAAGTCTTGAAGGAGAAAGAAAAAACAACCCTTCTGATTTTCTGGTTTTAATAACAAGTTTATGCTTTAATAACGAGTTCAAATGAAATATGTGCTTGATTCCACTGTCTGAGTTTTCATTACCATGCAGCCTAGATGAGCAATTAAAATTTGTAAATAATGCCTATTCCAACATGCACATGAAGCGAATGACTTTTGGCGAGGTTTTTGTCCTCTCTGATATTCGGTGTCCTTATCTTTCTGATAAGGGCTTCTACGTGGTTCTAAGTCATGGAGGCGCATCTAAAACAGCCTTGGTTGCAGTTGGTCTGTGACAACAATATTATCTCAAATACCTGAATAAACATATTGACATTTCCTTGAATTTTAAAAGAATGCAGATCTTTTAAAAAAAGAAACAAAGAAACAAAGAAAACAAAGAAACAAAGAAAAATTCGGGGTAGCCCCTGAGAAAATAGTAAGTCTCCATCTCTGATAAATTCAATCTGCTGCTTTCTAGGGGCACCCAGTGCTTCAACTTTCTTGTGACTCTACCCAGATGTTTTATTTGCGTGAAGAATCCTGAAACAGGTTTATGCAACCTATCTATTGAGAGGTTAATTAAAATAAAATAAAGGTGAACATATTATAATACTATCCTGTGACTTTCTTCTGTTCTTCCCTAATATGTTGAAATGATTTATGATCTATAATATCAAAGTTCTGTAATGGTGGGCATTTCTAGTTAATCATTTCCAGTTCTTTGTGCCTGTGGAAAAATAGTAAACATTCATGTCGGTATATGTTTAATCAATTGTATGCCTATATCTGTAGACTAGATCTAGTGATTTAGAATATCAAGACAAAAGGATTTGCAATGTAGATAAATGTTCAAGTTTTTTCTCTAAACCACAGCATCAATTTATAAAGCCATCAAAACTTTTCCAGGTTGTTGTTTCATCTCAGCCCCGCGAACCTGAAGAATTATCAATGTTTTGGATCTTTGCTATTTTGAGAGGCAAATTATTTTTGTAGCATTAATTTGCATTTCTTCAATTATCAGTACAGATTTTTAAAATAAGAAAATTTACAAAGAGACTCCCGCTCACCTACCAACATCAAAAATTAAATAAGCTTTCTAGCTAGATGGTAATGAAAGAAAGCTGAAAGGATATATTGGAAGAATTTAGGCAGAATGCAGGCATTAATTTGCATTTTCTAATCAGAAATGCATTTATTTTTCTCTTTGTCCTCTTGTGTTTCTCCAATTTGAATATTCAGCAGGAAAAGAAGCCCGACTGAATAGTTAGATTTAACAATAGTGAAACATATTCCTTTCTTATGATTCTGCTCCCTCTTTCTAAGGTGAAACATTTCAAGTAAAGCAAATCTTAATTTTGAATTCAGATGGCTCACTGCTGAAATCTTTATGAACACAGTGGAAATGGGAAACTTTTCAGAATACTTTACCTCTGTAGATAAACTGGCACTTTTACAGAGTATTAGCGTGATGTGGATCTGTGCAGCGCTGTCCATTACACTCCACCTCCTCCCCCAGGCTTGTCGGTGCCAAGGTAAATGGGTGCCCTACTTCGAGGATGGCCCTCAATGTGAACTTCCTGTGCTAACTGGCTGGTGCCATGTTTTGCAAAATGATGTGTCCGGAAACATTTGTTCTCTCACCAGGCTCTGCTTTTTCCTTTTTCCTGTCCTCCCCTATTTGTCCCTTCCAAGTCTCTCTTTACTCTTCTGGCATGTTCTTTCGGAGCTGCAGGGAGCAAACGGGCTGGGCCAGCACACTCACACTTTCCTCCCGCGAATACCATCAAGGAGCATCCTCCACTCACCACAGCCTCGCCCTTTGGCACCCTCACTCCTTTTCTTTCCCTTCCTCCTCTCCACCTCAATCACAGGGCCTGCGTTATCAGACATTTCCCATTTTTCTCCATTAGTTTATAAAAAGTATGGTCCCCATGAACGTCCAAGAGCGTGCACTTAGATCAGGCTCTGGGTGGCAGCTGTGGGTGCCAAGCAGAGTAATGCGCATGGTGAATTATGAAACCCTTTTCTGGACGAGTTTAGAACCTCTGGTTCTGCCAGGGCACTGGACCAATGAATGAGAACATGCGTGACGCATCCAAAAATCTTTCTCAGGAAATGCTCGGGGAGAGAAATCTGCAGTTGACTACTGTGACAAACGGAAACTCTGATAAACGTCCTTCACGGGTGCCATGAACACAGGTTACTTCTCATTTATATTTTAAATTTAGATGCCGCTTAGCACTTAGAGAGTACAATCTAGGTTTCAGTTTTAGAGCTCCCACAACGATCTCCTTTTCTGTTTTTGGTTTTGCACAGTATCTCTGTGCATGAGTTAAATAGAGATGGCTGCAGTTAACATAAATATTCATTTGAGGAGTAGGATTAGTGATTTCATATATTGTAGACAGCAAACAGCATGTCTCTTTCCTTCCTTGCTCTCTCTGGGGATTGGCGGCACCATGCTTGCCATTATGCTGCCGGGGCTTTCCACTTGGCCCTCGTGAATGCTCTGGATCCAAACTTGTATACAGTTGGTAAGCTTAGGCGCCACCAGATTTGCTCCTTCTCATCCCCTTTTCTTGTTATCGCAAGGCGAAGAAGCTGGACTGTTGAACCAGGCAATTTTAGCATGAGATGCAGACATGTCCACATGAACACTCTGCACACTTCTCAACATTCATGAATTATTCAACTTTTTTCCCCTCTGTGTGCTAGGTACAGATTCTCTTTTTGTCTCTTCCATCAGAAAGGATGAGAGAAATCTCTCTCCTTTTTCTTAATGATTGCCTTTTTTAGATGATTATTATTAGGAAAAGAATGAATGTCGCCATTAGCATCATTTAAAATTAGCTTGACGCATACGTCTCACGGTAGGTATAGACTCACCCTAATAGTCTATTGCCTGAATCATCTCTCTCAAGGGTTGCCTGGACAATGGGATTAAAAGTCTAAGTCCATTGAGCACTTGTCTTTGTTCCTCTCTCCATCCAGGGGGAGAATAATTTTACCATATTTTGCTTCACTGAGATTTTCTGCTTCAGTTTAGTTTATATTTGCTGAATTTAACTGACTGTGTTGTGTTTTACCTGGTAATCCTGGATGCGCCCTATCCTATTATTGTTGCTGTTCAACTTTTTACTTGCATGTTTGTTAAAGGGCACGGATAAGTATTACAATAGGGTATTACAATAGAGTATTACAATAGAGTAACACTTATTTGTGCCCTATAACAAACATGCAAGTAAAAAGCTGAACAGCAACAATCTCAGTGAAACTAGAGAAAATTGTAAGCTTTTTAAGACAAAGGATTCTACTGGATTTGTTTCTTGCTATATCCTCAGAGCTCAGTACCCCATCTGTGTTCCACAAGTATTTGTGAAATGAATGAAAAAATGATGAGTACTGAACAAAGTTGTTCCCATGTGTGTTTCTGCCTTAACCTTCAATTAAGTGATTTTTCCTGAAAATGGTCAGATAGTAAATATTTTATGTTTTGTGAGTTACGTGATTTCCATTGTGATGTTGTTATTGTTCAACTCTGCCAGCATGATAGTAGCTATAGACAAATTTAAATGAATGAGTATGGTCTTGTCGTAATAAAACCTTATAAACTTTGTTTATAAACACAGATGACTGGCTGGATTTGGCCTGCAGATAGAAGTTTGCTGACAGCTACCATAGGCCCGTATGTCCCCCCAAATGTGAATGTATTGTTTTCTCTGAACTTCTTCTGACAGCAGTAGTGGCGGAAGAAAGAGTAAAGGGAGATGTGACATTTATAGACTCTCTTGTGCTGTGATTCTCTACCAGGGAAAACATGTGTATCTTCCCTTTAAGCCACAAACTCACCAATAGTTTTAGAGAATCTTAAACTATAGTTTAGTGTCAGAGTCTGCCAATAGCAAATGGTATCAGAATGAATTGATATTTTTCGGTTATTTTGCTGTTATGGGCCGTCACGACATGGGACAGTTCTCCGTAAAAGTGCCTAGTCTGGCCTGTGCTTTCAGAAAGGTGGTTCCTCCAAAGACTGGGCTCTAACTCCCAGGGTGGCTTCTCTGGGGCGGGGGGAGGCATGAAGAGTGAGTTGTCATCCTTTGAACATCACTCTGGGACACTGAGATTCCAAATGAGAGACGTCTAGACAGGAAAAATGAGACCTTCGTGAGGCACTTAGAACCAGAAGGTGAATGATGAGTCTTAGGTTCTATTGGTTTTGGTTCCTATTTAGCTCTCAGGAGAAAGTCTCTGTTAATAACAAGGGCTAACTACCCCATCCAAGCACTGTGCAGCCTTCACTGTGAGAGAGCTGGAAAAGGAGGTTCTGGCCCTGGCAGAAGGTAGTTCAACAGGCAGGAGGATGCTGAATGGAAAGTATTGCTGGCTGCCAAGATCCCTGAGACTGGGCCCCGGAAGACCTTGCTTGCCCACCATGTCTGACTTTGAGGTCTCACAGGTAAAAACCATTTGACCAGAAAGAAGAGGAGGTTTCTGTGAACACAGCTGCTGCATCGTCTTGTACAGATGCAAATAAGCAGCAAAGGCAGAAGTAGCAAGATAGCTGTTACTGTGTCTCTAACCACTTGTTTCCTTTCTTTTGTGATCGGTATTTTTTTCTCCATCTGGTTTAACTCTTTATGTGCTTAGTCACACTGTATTACTCTTTTATAAATATCTCTCTTCTGTTATACTGAGGAAGTGTCCTTTTGTAATATATAAAATGTTTTTCACATGAATATATTTTATCTCCATTTTTTTATTCATGTTCTCTTCTCTCCTGAATCACTTACCCCTTTCTGGACTCTTATTAGTCCTTAATAATTTAGCTTAGATATCACTGTCTCATTCAGAGAGTCTTCCCTGATTTTAGGGCCCTCCCCAGGTATATAATTTCACTATGTCTATGTCTATCTTCGTATTCATGAAATTATATGATAATTATCTATTTGTGTAAGTTCTTCGTATTAAGTCATCTTTGGACCCTACCTAAGCATCACGCCTTTTACATGGATAGCCTTCGGTAGAATGTGATTTGGCATTGAGGCTCATAGAGGTAAACTTGTGACCAAAGCTGGAGAGGTAGGAAGTAGCAGATGGACGATTCTGGCCTGAGTGCATCCGGGCTCCCCAAACTGCTGGCTCTTAAGATGAACCTACTTTTACAGTTTAGGAATGCTAGGCTGTCTGGGGCAGCATTGTTCTTAGATAAGAACAATAACTGGTTCTTTCTACTGTGTTTTTGTTTTTTTTTTTCCTTTCTTTTTCTCTGTTTTCACTTTCCCAGCCAAGGTAACCATCTGGTTTCTTAAAGCAAACGGCCCTGTGGAGTTGTGGAACATATTCCTGGGTGCCTCTTAGACTCTGCTGGTTTCTTGCGAAGGCTCCTCTAAGGGAAAGAGCTCTTTTCCTTGCCCCTCCTGTGGCTACTACAACTCCAAATGCTAAAATTCTCATTAGAGCTCCTTTTCCACAAAACTCCAGAAACTAGAGGTGCTCTGTTTGGCCTCTTTCTATTCCACAGAGCAGTTAATAAAACACCATATCATGGAAATCGTCTTAGGGTGGACTATAATCACATAGGAACTATGTTCTCCAACATTAAGAGACTCCACGTATGTTCCCATCTTTATCTGTGACTCACTTGTCTGTCTTATATTGTTTAGGAGAACAGAATCATGGTTCATTTACACACACATGCATCCATATACACATCCACATATGCACACACACCCCTCTGGTGCCACTTACCCCGGAGGACAGCATCATCTTTGGAGTTGCTTGGCGAACAAGTGGGCTGATGGCTGATGCTAACAGCTTGCAGTAGAGCAGGATTGTCCAATGCAGCTTCTGTGATGTGGAAATTGTTCTGTGTCTGTGGTGCCCAATGCAACAGTCACTAGACCCTTGTGACTAGCAAATGCTCAAGACGTGGTTAGTGTGGACGAGGAACTGCTATTTTATTTCATTTAAAGTATGAAAATTAGTTTAAACTTAAACAGATACATGTGGTAAATGGCTAGCTACTGTCTCACAGGAATCCGATTTAGAGCATCTGCTCTCTTGATTTCGATGTGGAGGTTGTATTTGTCTTACTCTCGGGTGTTTGAATAATAACAGAATGAACACATAACATTAATTAATCTTGCTTTGTTAGAATTTTGCTCCATAAAATTTCCACTTGAGCACAACCTTGACAGTAATTCTTAGGGTAGCCTGAAAGTTTGAAAAATTTTGTGAAACGGGAAAATAATTTATTTGTTGAATATGAAAAGGAATTCTTAAGGACAGTTCCTATTTATGTAGTCTGGATATTTTTCAAAAACCTCCAAAATTTGTGTGGCATGTATGAGGGCAGAGAATTGCTACTTTATTTGGAAGTCCACCTGGTCTCTGACAATGGTGGATTGGGGCAGAGTCCTAACTTCAGGTAGTAGCATATGTTCCCTTGGGTAATGACTTAATCTCTAAATTTCTGGATCCTCATCTGTAATAAAACCAGTGAAAACACCTTCCCAAATGATGCCACAGGGTTTCTAGTACTAAATGTGGTAATGTAGTGATAATCACTTTGAAAAAAATGCTACGTGGACGGTATTCTTGAAATTTTTATTAATGTTACCATCCCAAAAATATTGCAGAGTAATTCAGTGTGAACAGCAGCGGTACAGGGGATGACCTCCTCTTCCTCACCTTCTATTGTAAAATAATTTTGCAAAATGAACAAATATACTATTCAAAGTAGTAAGGAAGAAGGATTGCATTCGTATTATCCCACAAAAATACCTGTGTGTGTCTTAGTGGTCTGTGAAGTTTAAAAAAACCAAACTTGTTGTGAAAGCCAAATCTTATATGATCTTTTTCTGTCTCATTTTTAAGTTTTTCCACTTTTATTTTCATAATAAAATGATATTTCAGGAAATTGTGATAAGCATTTCCCTTCATTCTCTTGACTCACATGGTGTCTTGTTTTGTACGTTCCCGTCCTTTGGCCAAACCCTCCAAGGCAAGCACTATGTCCAATCTGAGGACTATTGAAGCATTGAATAAAAAATGGAAAAAACACCACCTTTATCCAAGATGCCATACTACTACTACTACTACTACTACTAATAATAATAATAATAATAAACATTATGGTTGTCACTTATGGGAACAGTAATAATTTTAGACATTTTCTCATTTTTTCTGGTGCTTTACAAATGTATATCAAATAATACTCATGACAGAAAATTATTTAAAGGAGAAGGTAACACACACCCTTTGTTACTTTCTATATTCCAAGAATACCTAAGTGAAACTTAAGTTTCTTTTATTCAACCTAGAGTATTTTTAATGAGAAAAACATGTATTCTTATGGCATCTATTAAAGATTTGTAAATTTAAATTTCTAGTTTCAGCTACTATATTTTCTTCGTATTTTCTAATTTCTAGGGTGAAATAAAAATATTTTTTGATCAACATGTAGATGTAATAGTTTAAGAACGATCTATGTTAGTTTATTTACTTCACACTTAGGAAACAATTGATATATGGCACATATTTGTAAGTATTTGCTAATGGAAGTAATCTTTCATTTTAAACAATAGATGAAAGAATGTTTAGCGATCCAATTCCTGCCATATTGAGCTTTATGCTTTAGCATTCTGGTCAAGCCTAGAGTCTAGATATGGTTATGATTTACACAGAAATATACTTTAAAAATAATGTCATCCTATAGTATATTTGTATTTTATGAGCATTTGTAACTGAAAGCCTGATACTTGGTATAAAGTTCTCTGGACCATAATTCTGTGGGTGATATTCCAGGAAGGGTTAATGTTAGATGGGTCAGATCAGATGTTGCATGCAATAATGAAGACATGTTTTAATTTTTAAGATGTGTGTCACTTGGTTGAAGTTACAATATATATTTATGACTCTAAAAGCCCAGAACTGAACTGATTATGCTTTCCAATCTCTTATTTTCTTTAGAGAAAATCTAGCAGGATAAAGCAAATAGTGGGATCGTATAGCTAAAGTGTATTCAAAGAAAATATATTTGCTTTGCTTATGGTCAGATATTCCCACAGTTATTCTTTGTAGCAAATCTGATATTTCAAGACGTCGACAGCTGTTACTTTGGAAATTGGTACATTGTGGTTTATTAGGAGCCTTGTAAGTGCCGGATACTGTCACTTACGATGAACACGGCATCGCATTTAATTCTCAGACACCTTTCTGTGATCTTTAGTTCATGTGTGAGGAAACTGAAGCTCAAAGAATCTTGATCAAATTAGCACACAAATCGTCTTCACTTTTAGTCACCAGAGGTGTGCTTAGATTTTCTTTTTCTGTTTTTCAGTGGATGAAAGAAACAGAGTTTATGAAGAATAGCAGTAGTACCCACCATCTAAAGGATACATTTGGACACAGAATCTCTCAATCACCTGTGTTTGCACAACTTCCCTCCCTCCATTCCTACTTTCCCTGTTAGAATTTTACTAGTTCTCCAAGGCTTAGTCCAGATACTTCTCTCTCTCCCTGGTCTTCTAGTGTGAGTTTTCCACCCTTCCTGTGTATTGTTATATTTCCATGAGAACCCTGGCAATAATGTGTTCATTGAAAGAAGGTTTATGAAGTACCTCTTTGTACCTGGCATAATAGCTGAAGGTGAGAAAGTTTGTCTCTCCTTGAGTGTAGGGTCCTTGTTCTCTTCATTTTTGTGTCTCTCACAGTACACAGCAGAGGAAGCCACACCTAATAAGCTCACAAGCAATTTCATATTTAATAAAATAGATTGCAGGCAGATGACACACTTAGGATGCCGCCTCACGTACTGAAGAGTTGACAATTGGGAATCTCCACAATTAGTTAGCTGTACTTGCTGCTATCACAAACTAATTTGGGACACTGTCATTATTTATTATGAAGACTTTTTCATTTTTAAGAATTTTTTCAATACATCTAGGAGAAAAACTTTATCAAGTACTACAAGTCTTTTATATTTTGTGGCTTCTGCTCTCTTCCAGTGAGGGAAAACTTTCAGACTTTTTTTGTGGACTGTAATGACTGGAAACAAGCAGAGTAGAGCTAGAACACCTAGTAACAATTAAATCTAGGACGAATCTTGAGGGTTCAGACACTGTGTGGTAAGTCAGCATTGATCTTCATATTCTGTACATTAAAATACGAAGTGATTTAGTTACCAGGAATGTGAAGAGGCTCTATCTAGCTACCTGCCTATTTATCTACCTAGACAGACCAGAAAGCATAGCAAAGATCTTATTAAATTCATCTCTAAAGATCTAACACTAACCAGGGTTCACGGCAGAACATGTAAAATGGAATTAGATTCATGTTCATATGTCTATGTTTAAGAAAATCATAAATGAAATAAAATACCTGTTACATGTGTAGGCCCATCATGCTGGCATTTATGTTTTCTGAAGGAGACTGCTTGAGAATAGTAAGAGATATAATTTGACATTTTTTGAAATTCAGACCAATGTGGAATTTCTCATTGCTATTCTGGTGACGGTAGAACATAGCACTTTCAAACAAGCAAGTAACTAAGATTGGTAGTATATATTGAAACTATATTACCAGACATAAAATTATGAATACTTTTTGACGAAGAATATTCTTCTGTGTTACTCTTATTTATTAAGCCTCAAGGAGTAATTAGTTATTAAGTATGTAAATAATAATGGCAATCTCTTACACTTGAATGCAGCTTGTAAATTCTTCAAAATATTATTCTCTAGATTTTCTCAAGAGGAAATTAACATTTTTAGAGTCCTGGATGTATAAAGAACCTTATGTGTCATTTCATTTTATTCATAAAACAGCTCGTACAGACCTATTTCCTCTTCTCTTCTCTAGTAAAAATTAGTACACAAACATACATTTTGAGGAACTGGGGATTTCCAGGCATGTGCTTGCTCTAGCACTGAGTTATTCCTCCAGTGCCAAGATACATGTTGAGCTTGTTATGGTTTCACAAGTTAATACAAGACAGAGATGAGGTTCAAATTTAGGATTTTTCTGATTGTAAAATCCTAGTAATTTCACCCTTGAAGTAGATAACAAGGAATTCAAGTGATTTTTTTATGTCATAATTTGTGGCATCTGAAACCCACAATTCTCTTGTTTTACCATATTATCTATTACTCTGTGCTGTATACCGAGACATTAGAAAGGGAAAGTTTAGGTTTTATTTAAATATTTTCCTTTGTTTTTGACTGTTAAATTTGGTTTAGATAGGAAAATCTGCCAAGGATCACTTACTTAACCTGAAATTCTATACAAAGCCCGAAGCAAGTATCGGAGTAACTAATCTGGATGATATAAACACTCTGTCATATGGCTCTGCTATATACAGTGTAAGCCATCTTAAGCATTATTTTACTAATCAGGAGGTAGTCTCCTGAAAAGCTCTCCCACCTCAAATTCCCTATATTGTCTAAAATGCAATCTAAGGGCTGTCCCCTCACCTTTATAAGAGCTGTCACACGGAGTTAAATTGTCTTCAATTAAACTGCCAACTCTTTAAGAAACAAGGACTATGTCTTCTTTACAATTGACTTCTCAAATCTCAGGGATTAACACAAACATAGCAATATACATACTCGTAGAAATTAATTGGTGATAATTTTAGAACCCAGTGTGCGAATATAGTACATTGTCTAGGCTAATAACTATCAGAAATTTCAGGACATCATTTTCATACAAGCAGGTTTAAGTGATTGGCTATTTTATGACCAGAGAAGAGTTAAAAGCAGGACACTCTCTTCGGCAAGATCTACTTTCTTCCATACATTTACCTTGCCCCAGAAGCGCAGGCCTACACATTTGTTCCTTGGAATTAAGTACAATCAGGAGATAATCTATTGAGTCCACTGGGGTAATAGGAGCTAGAGTTAAGTAGTAACCACCTTTGGAGAATTTCCAACTCTCTCGTAAGGTCGAATACAAACATTTTTATTGTGAAGGGCAGGTGTTGCCCTTCCCCCAGTTTAGTGACATCTCAGCCAGGAACTAGGGATATTTACTTGATGAGGCCCCAGCCCAGGTGGCATTTAGTAGATCACTGCTGCTAAATGTCCCAAATGGTACTTTAGTGCTTGAATGAGTCAGTGTTCCTCTGAAAATACCTCATACTCAGGGACTGGATAGGTCAGGCTAAGTAAACATTAGCAATACCAGATGATTACAAAAAAATATCCAATCTCTCAACAATCTCATCAACCATCCAGGTCAAGAAACCTGGGGGAGATTGGCTCACGAGTCTTTATTGTTGGAGAGGCAGTTGGTGGGATCCGGCCCTGGCTGCTGTGAAATGATCCATTTTACCTTCTAAAGGTCACAATGCAGCTACTCAGCCCTTTGGTGGTTTGGATCTATTCCACAGAATATGGAGTTGAACTAGGAAATTCACCTGCTTGTATGTGTCGCTTGCTTGAAATCTGCGGTGCTAGTTATTCAAAGGTCTTTGTTTTATAATAGATTTCAACAGACATACTTCTTTATATGCTTATTACTTGAGATGGTAACTCAGTCTTGATGGCTCAAAGTTCCAAATGTTAGGAATGTAATTTGAAAAAAAAAAAAAAGGTTATACAATTCAGTTAAATTTTTTTTTCTCATTTTAGCAAGATGAGATGGCCAAATAGAGATAAGCACAAAAACCACAGATATGTCCTGATGAGGGAAAGGTATTGGTGCGGGCATGGCCAGTTTGACCAAACCCCTCATTCTGGGAGCATTTCATACGGGAACTCTCTCTGTCATTATGTGAATTCCAAAGCATCTCTTCCATGGAAAAATGGATGGTCCTGAGGTCTGTGGTGTACCAGGGCACATTTATTTTGATTAAAAAGAAAAAGTGAAGGAATCTCAGAATTTAAGGAGACTTTGCAAATATATTGCTAACTTTAAAATGCTATTCATCAGGAATGGCTATCAGTTTTCTTGTGCTTCTAGGATTTAGTGTATTTCTGAATAATTTCTCACCTGTGAGCTAAGATTTAAATATTGTATACCCTTCTCAGAAATTGAAATAGTAAAGCATATACGGAGGTAAAAGATACTAAACGATACTCTTAAACCAGATTTTACATATATTCTAGGAGTAGAGTTGAAGTGTTTCTATTGTTTTAAATATATTCCAGAATACTATCTCTCTCTTTTTTTTAAACATACTATCTATTCTACCCCTTTGTCCTTATTTACACTTATGGTTTCTCATATCAGAGAAACAATTCGGTATGTACTAATAAGTGTCTGATTTATTTCACTTAATAGTATGTTTTCAAGGAACATCCATTTACGTACAAATGACTCTAGTTTATCCTTTTTTATGGCGGTGTAGTGCTGCATTGTGTAGAAAAACCACATCTTCTTTAGCCATTCATCAGTTGTTGGGCATTTAGGTTGTTTCCAAGACTTAGCTATTACAAATTGTGCTGCTATGAACATGGTTGTGCATATATCACTGTGATATGATGATTTTAATTCTTCTGGGAAGATAGGGAAAAGGGGGATATAGAAGAAGGTTAAAAGAAAAGTAAAATGAAAGGGAAAAAAATGGAAAAGTGTAGCTACATTTGTTGCAAATAGGGAGGGCCGGGTGAATGGAAGGGAGGGGAGGGGAAGGGGGGAAGAGGAGGGAAAACCAAGATGTATCATGTACAGGTACAAAATAACCATGTTGATTATGATCATTATGTATACAATGTACCAATACATGTTCTTGATAAAAATAAAAAATTAAAAAAAAAAAGATAAATATATTCCAGGGTTAGGGTTAAAATATTCCAGTTGCTTTTCTCTTTGAATAGCTTTGTGTATTTAAATTACCTTTTTCCCAAATAAGGTATAATTGCTTATTCTTAAGACCTAGAAAAAAATGGATTTTTAACCTTTTCATAAAAAACATTAGACAAAATTACTAAATAGTCTCTTGTCAGGCAATCTAACACTTAGCATCAAGCTTGGCACGGATCTGATTAAACTCTTTTCCTTTTTGCATATGTGTGTGCCCGTGAATATTGATGGTCATAGTTTTTTGAAAACATGTTTTACTTTCATAATGCTTTATTTAAATAGTAAAAAAATTCCCCAAACAACACACACCCCATGACTTTAGTGAGATCAGCACTGCACAATGAGAGGTTTGACGCAAAAGAAAGAGGAAACGAAGACTGAGAGAGCAAAGGAAGAAATGAACAGACACAGGTACATGGTAGATGGTGCTATACTCACCATTAGGAAAGGATCACGTGTACGATGTCATGGATTTCACGTCAAAGTGGCCAAAAACATTATGTTAAAATGGCATTTGGCTTCATTGGGAATCAGATTATTTTCGTATTTATAATCCTTTGCTTTTCCCAAAGGAGGAAATTATCCCATGTTCTTGCGGCACTCCAGGGAAAGCATAGAGTTTGGAGTATGAGATCTGCCCCCGTTCCTCAGTGCAACCTATCTGCATAGCTTTCCATGAAGAGCAAGTCCTTTCCAGTGTGTGGCCCAGTATTTAGTTCAGTTAGGAGATTTCTCTTCCAGATCCAGGGAGTAATGATCGTGCATAAATGCAGATGTTTATATTTAAGCGCAATCCTTTGTTTATGTCATGGATGGGGGTTTTCCTTTAAAACATAATTTTGAGGTTACACTATTTATACTGAAGTGTATATTTGAAAGTTTTAATGTCAGATTCCTGCTTGGCTACCTGGAACTGTTTCTTACCTTCTGCAGAACTTCACAAAGTGCGTGTTAATCTTTCATGAATGAGATACCCCACTGTGAGAAGCAGTGAGCTTTTAGCTTTTATGCTACAACACATTTCTAAGATTGAGCCAGTCTGCTTTTGAACAGACGACTACACGAATGTTTACTCTAACAGTTATGGTATAGATACTACCATTAAGCAAATTATACACATTCTTAAGACCTCAGTTTACCCATTTGTACAGTGAGGAGAATAATTTCTTCCTAAAATGTTATGAAGATTAAATGGGAAAAAATACATGTAATTACTGGCCCCTACTAGGTGTTTAATAAACAATAGCTGTTCTTGTTCATATCACACATTTACATTAAATAGGACTCCTGCCATTTTGATGGAGCGACAGATGTGATCAAGTAGAAATCCTTCCCCAGGGGGTCAAGCCTGCAAAGAAATAAATAACCCCACTCACTGAATGACTCTCCATTAGGATGGTAATAAATATAGCTCTGCTGTTCTTTGGTGAAATAGTCCTAATGATTACCACATTCCTCTCTTCCTCTGTCAGAAAATGTGAGATTGTCGCCTTGGGTCAGTTTGACATAAACCCAATTTCTGGTCATCAGAGCCCAGTGATAAATAATTTTAAAAAATTAGAATTCTGCAAAAGAAGGAAACTTTGAATATGGCACTATTTTCATGTAAAGCTGTAAAACTGGAACAGTATTGACTATTACGCATTTTCATTTTTTTTGTATTTGTGCCAAAGGAATTATCGAGACAGCCATTATTTAAAAAATTGACTGAATAAATAATTAAAGTACAAATACTTTATCTTTCTTTGTAGTATTCAGAAAAAAATTTAAAAGATGGGGCTTTATACTGTAAGTAATTAGGTTATTCCCTCCGCTTTTCCCCTGGTTTGCATAGAACATATTATGTTGATCCAATTCCCCTTCTTCTGAATTTTTAACATGAAGCCAATATTTATTTGTCTAGCTTCTTTGACAGTTGTGTTTTATTGGTGTAGGTGTGGAATACGGAAATTTCCAAAATGAGTTGGCTAAGGTACTAAAGCAGTTTTTTTTGGCTGAAAGCTAACACTCAGTACCAGTCTGTGACATCCTTAATACTCATCATCTACTTGTTTTCTATAGCTCTCCTTCACAGTATACAAGGTTCAACCGGTTCAGACTCTCCAGAGGCCAATATTTCACCACAGATAAACATTTATAAACTAGATTTTTTGAAACTTGCCAGAAAAATCTTACAAGCATTGTCTCATTAGTGTTATTGCTCATTGTATTTGTGGTGGCAGATGAATATTGAAAGAGTTCCAAGAAAGAAGTACATCCAGAAAGAAAAAAGAAAAGGCCCATATTTATTAGTCTAAGCAAGGAATGGTTGATTATGTCTTGCTTTACGATCCTTATAAACTAGGGATTTGGTTTCAGGCGTGACTCCAAAGCTCACAGTGATCTTCTCTACTTCCTGCTATTTCTAGTCTAGAGTAACGAAGGGAAATTCCAACCAAGAAATAACATCCTCACTTGTGCAAAGGTCTATGTCCTGTTCTCATCCTTCACGTTCTTTCCCCATTAACCCCACAATCTGCCTTTGCAACCTACATGTTTTGAGGTTTTTGATTTTCCCATCTGGGTCTCATGTCCCACTCTGGTTAATGCTGCATCAGTAGTACTCTTCTTGGTCTTGGCTTTTTTCAGAGAGGAAACCATTGAGCTGAACAGTAGGACAGATGTCTTGGGTCTACTATTTTGCCACCTAAATTTACATTTACTTGGCTTCAGTGTCATCTTCCACAAGATGGCTCCAAATTGGAGATTCAATTTTAGCAACCCTATAAATAATATAAATATTAACCTTGAAGGTAGTAGAAATTAATGTGCAGGCTTCTGCACTTGGCAGAATATCTGACACATACTAAGTATTCAGTAAATGTTAGCTGCCACTACTTGCCGCTCTCCCCTACACTAGGTTGATAAGATGTTTTCTCTTACAATTATTTGGTTGACTCTGATGAGGATTCTGATTCCAGGATGAATAATAAGGCCCAGAAAGTTAACTGACTTACTTACAATTAACATTCAGTGGTAAATCAGAAACTGGAATTCATGTCTCATTCAGTGTTCGTACAACCAAGCAAACACAATGCTACATAGACAACGCGTTTGGTTTTTGATGGCCTAATACTTTTATCTTAATAGGATTTTTTCGGAGTCTTTGTAGTTGATAAAATAAGTGTTGTTATTTTGCACTCCATGGTTACTAAAAATAATTATGGTTTGTTTACAGAAGTATTTAATCTAGGATCAGTATCCATCATCACATGAAATTTTAGTAAACAGGTAAAGTCTAAAGTCAAAATACTCTATTTGTCACTCACACTTTGCAATTTTTCTGAGGCTATAGCTTGGAATTTGAAATGATTCTTTGCAAAGTTTGAGGATTAGCATACAAATGAAAGCTGCTGATTTGCTTGCCTGGAAATGGTCGCTCCCAGGATATCCTGCAACAGTCTAGATGAACCGGGAGTGTGAGTGTATCTGTGTTTGTGGGCTTCATGATAAGCATGTGGAAACAGTGGTCAGTCCTCCTTTGCAAGTGATACTAGTACATTTCTGTTCAAATACATTAATCAACATTCCCATCTAAGCTATTTACTTGGGGAGAAGAAGTTCAATTGCAGGGCTCACTTACTTGGCCTCTTTACTGAAAAAGAAAGAGTAATTTTTGTGCTTACATGGATAGAAGCACAGAAAGCTTCCCTTTGCCTTTGTTATGCCTGTGACATCGCCTGACCCACACCTGGCAATTCTTTGAGATGGAAAATGTGCAGAAGAAAATAGCAGTGTACAACAGACAAGAGAGAAAAAGCATAGGAAGAAGAACATTTGGAAGTACATTTTTAAAAGTATGAAAAGGGAGTGTTTTATTTATTTTATTTTTGACAAAAGTAAAAAAGATACTCCTTAGAGGAAACAGAATTTGAGATGGGCCAGGAGCCAACCAGAGCAAACCATCAACAAATCTTCTGTCTTTATTCTCTTTTAATGAGACTTCTTGTCCTGTTTTTGCTAGGCAGAGACACTATTAGTTACTGAATATACACTGCGTGCCAGGTACAATTCTAAGTACCCCAACTACATCATTATTTA
Organism: Hystrix cristata; assembly: GCA_004026905.1. Classification (NCBI taxonomy): domain Eukaryota; kingdom Metazoa; phylum Chordata; class Mammalia; order Rodentia; family Hystricidae; genus Hystrix; species Hystrix cristata. The sequence continues at coordinate 28,568 of PVJO010016435.1, forward strand.
AGTTTCTTCCTAGAGTAATCCTAACAATTTTATGCTCTGGGTTTCTTTGTTCCTCTTTTATAGAGGCATAGAAAGTTTATATCGTTTTCATAGAACTGATAAGCTGAAGATTCCAGAATTGAACATATTTATGCCTTGTCTTGAAGACTGAAATCCTGACCACTGTTGGAAGTGACGTGATGGTTGGCACGTGGGGTAGGCCATAGTACCCAGATATCTGGCCAAATGCTACTTTACCTGTTTCCACATATTCTTTTATTTTTTGGCTGAGGTTAGCATTTACATCAGTTAACACTGAATAATGTAGATTACTCTCTGTCCTTTGAGTAGGCCTCATCCAATGAGTTGAAGGATTCATTAGAAAAGGACAGACTCCCCAGAAGAATATGAAATTCTGACAGCACACAGTCTTCTGACGTGAATGACAACATTGGCTCGTCCCTGGGTCGTCTCAGCCTACTGATGTACCTGGCAGATTTGGGATTTTCCAGCCTCCATTGGCACATGCACCAATTCCTTAGACTAAGTCTTTCTTCACAGATGTACATGTGCCATTGATCTTTGGAGGACCCTGACTAATTGAGAGTGCCTCTTCATTTTTTCTTTGTACTTGGGTCAGTTGACGAGAGAAGAGGCAGAGTGTGTTTGCTCGTTTGCACAGTAGGTCATAGATTCAGCTGGGTGTGATAAGCCCCCGCGAGCTTTCTCCAGGGTGCTGGCATGGTGGCTAAGAGCAGATGAATTTCCTTTCTCTTATGCAGGCTAAACTCCCTCTTCCCTTGTTTAGTGGCGTAAGATAGATCATGTTATTCAGGATTTAGCAAATTTATTTCAGTGTATCTTGGAAATGTATTTAGAAATCTACTCACGGTTAGTTCATATGTAATACATAGCTTCTTATATAAAATTCATATTTCACAAAAGCCTATCATATCCAAAATAAAAAAAAATGTGTTATCGTTTACCCCTTACAAACAATTCTAAGAAAACAAGTTTGTTGGTTCTAATTTTCTGCATGAGAAGACTGACACTCAAAGATAATGGGTAAGTAGAGGAGCTAGAATTTCAATCCAAATCTCTCTGACCTCAAAGTCCATCTTTTGCACACCTAGTAACTACTTTCTTCTGTGTATTTTTCACTCCCCCAAATAAGCACAACAATCTAAATTATGAATACCAATCAGTGAACAGTTCCTCCTCCAGGATGAAAAAGTATAGCGTTTCTAATTAAATCTCTGCTAGTAGAATAATCTTCAATGGCCTTCTTCCATTATTTTAAGCTAGTCCTTAATACTGTCCTTTAAAAGTTAAGAGTTGACCTTGTATAGTAACCATCCGATGCCATTTTATCATAATTATTTTTTCCCCGTTTCAGTCATATTGGATTTACAAAGACGACAATTCATCATACTATTGCTTTCATTCATTTAATGCAATATTAGGCACAGAGTACATTAAAACAAACCAGCTTACAACCTGAACTGTTAACAAGCACACAAATACTACTGTTGGGGATTTTAAAATGGCCCTTCATTTATCAGTTGATGTACATTGTTCCAGAGGGCTTCGATATGTAGTGGATGAAAATATGTCTTTTAAATTTATTTATTTAATCTAGAGATTAACTTGGAAAAGTTAGGGAATGTCTGCTTTTCATAATATTTCTTCTGATTATCCTGTTTCTTGTCATAAGTTACCTTTCAGACTTCTGGAATTCAGTTTTATTACAAAAGTGGACTAAGACAAAGTAAAACCAAATAATATACACAAGAGAAATATAGAAGGTTTTCTAAGAGCACCTTGATAACTCACAAGCTAGGAGCATATTTTTTACAAACTATGTTTCATATCATATTTAATGAGAAAAATCAGTGGTATCCTCATAAGCACCTAAGAACTTACTTGTAAGGGGAAACAACCATGTTTGGAAATTGAGTCTTTAACATCGAGCTCCAATTCTTGGCAATATTATCTCTTGATCCTGGGAAATTAGTATGACTGTCCAAACTCAGGCTAGAAAAAACATTAGATCAGGCTTAACAAAGTCAGACCATGGTGAGGGTTCAAGTTTAGTACAAGCCTAAAGTAGAATTAGGAACGCTGAAACAGTTCTGCTTCTGAACGTGGAGACATTTTGCCAAGACATGCATCGTCCTCACTATAAAGAGCGCAGCAGAGATGGGGACAGTGTTGGGAAGTCCCAGAATGAGGTGATTGCCAAGAAGGTGTTTCCCTGAGGCCTTTACCAAGGTAACTGAGTACTATGAAATGCAGCCAGTAAATGATTCGAAGAAATAGGAACAGAAGGGATAGTCCAAGCTGAATAAAAAAACCCCCAAACCAGCAGAGTAAGTTTCTCCACATCCTTGTTTTACTTCCAGTAAACCTTGACCTTTTCTTTTCTACCCTTTTCTGTAGAGTTAAAAATGTTCAAATGGAAATGAAAAACTTGATGTAAGCACGTAAATTGATTCAGGAATTTGATTATTATTTTAGCCCAGTAAAGTAAATGGATAAAGTTCAAAAACACGGAACCCAATCAAACAGAATCACAACTGTTTATCCACAACATTCTGTACACCCAAAGAATCAACCAGAACGAAATATCCAGCTGGTTTAACATTTAAATGGACTTTACTGTTACAAATGCTGTATAATTCTCTGCAAGTTTATTTGTGTGGTGCAAGCTAAATAGATGAGATGTCTTCAAAGAGTGGAGCTTTTAATTGGTACCAAACCATTTAATGTGTCGGATGAACTATTTCAACCTATCCGTGGCATGCACTTCCACGTGTGCTGTGGGAAATAAGCCTGGCCCCCATTTGGTGGGCTTCTGCAGAACTCTCACACACATCCTCATATATCCCCTGAAGGGAGAGCTACTGTGAGTAAGGCAACAGGATGTGGGGTGTCTGACTCACAGTGCAAGCCAGCCACACGATGCCTGTGTTGACATCAGCGATGGTGAGGACATTTTCTTTGGGTTTCACACCAAGAGCAGCTAAACCCGTGGCTGTGAGTAGCACTACACACTGCATCAGGCGTCAAACAGGGCTTTGTGTCACAACCTCTCTCACAGCTGTGCTGTGCGCAGAGTCTGAGATGGACCTGACGCTGTCAACAGCATCCCGTCCATGCCCCGTTGTTCCCTCTGACCATTTTCTCAGCTGCGTGCAATATTGGGCTCACAGAGAACAACAGATTTCTGGGAAAGCTCGCTCTCCATGCAGCTACCTGAAAGAAATACTACCATTATTTCTCTGCCTTCTTCCAACCTCCTTGACAATGATGGAAAGAGGTTCTTCCTCCAAACACACAGTGAGGCTGTAAGTAACAGGATACTTCATCTTGAGAACCATGATCTCATTGTCACTGAGATACCCACAGACTTTATGTGACATTAGTCATGTCCTATTCTGTAAGTATTGTTTCTGCATGAATCTTATACTGTTTCTGTTACTCTTCTGACAGAGGAAACATGCCTTTTTATTGTCTACAGCAGCTCTATGAGGCCCTGAAGATAAATATGATTAAATTGAATAAACTCCAGAAATATTTTAATGAAAAGCAGTACTGAGTGACTCCTATGATCATAGCACTGTCCTAGTTCTAAGTGATAGGAACATGAATGTTAGAAGTTCCTGTTCTCAGCTCAGTCATGTGGTAAACAAAGTGTGAGAGAGAGAGAGAGAGAGAGAGAGAGAGAGAGAGAGAGAGAGAGAATGGAGGAATGGGAATGAAGTCTGGCTGGGGTGACTGGGCAAAGCACTCGGAAGAGGAAGAGAGAACCCGAGTCCTGAAGCATGGGTGGTATCCAACAGGCAGAAAGTAAGAAAAGGGACTCCAGACAAGGGGAACAGCCTTTGCAAAACCACATCATAGAGGGAGTAGGGAGGGAAGGAAAGGAGATGACAAAAGGACAAAGATGTGTCGTGTTCATATTACCAACTCTCCGTGAAGAATGAAATCATTACATACTGCAAACATGTATACTAATAAAAAAGAAAAATGGAAAACAATCCACCTCATGGAAATGATACTTTTTTTAGGAAACTAGGAAAAGTGCAGTATTTCTTTTGTGTGTATTTCTTTTGTGTTCTGGCCTAACACAAATGATCACAGACTTGGGGATGAAGACAACATGGAGGGACCGTCGCAGGCATTTGTGGAGTGAGGAGTCTGGATATGAGTTGCTGGGTACTCTGCTCAGGCAGGTCTTATCAGGCGGAAATCAGGGGTGAGGCTGGGCCTGTAAACTCAGCTGAGGCTTGAGGTTTCTTTCAGGCTCCTGTGGTTGTTGATAGAATTCAGCTTTTTTTTTTTTTTTCTCCCCCAGTTCTTGGGATTTAGCCCAGGGCCTCTGTCTTAGTCACTTTTCTTGCTGCTGGACAAAATATCCGACACCCAAACTTAAAGGAGGAAAGGTTTATTTGGGCACAACAGTTTGTAGAGGTTTCAGTCTGTAATCGGCTGACTCCAAGGCAGGGTGGCCTGGCAGAGGAGCCTCACAGAGCAGGCAGACAGGTGGAAGACAGCAAGAGGCAAGCAAGTAACCTTAGTAGCTTCTTTTTGCCCCTTTTATGTTCTACCTAAACTACCCAGTTCAGGGCAGGGGCCAAACCAATCAGTGGACTGATTTAGTAATCACTCACGTTTAATCCTAGCAGCCTTAATCCTAGCACTGAACCATGAATCAGTCACATACATTCTAGATCCAGCCACCTCTGAAAAGGCCCCATGTATGCCTGAATGAGTCTTTGGAGAGACATCTGAACACAAGCCATGACATTCTTCTCCTGGTCCCCCAAAACTCATGCACATCGCTTTATACAAAAGGCATTTTAGTTCATCTCCAAGAGTTGCCAAAGTCTTAACAGTTTCAGCACTGCTGAAAAGTCCAAGACTTTAGACTTGGACTTGCCTCTGAGATTTAAGGCACATTCTTAGGTATGGACCCCTGTACAAATAAAAATAAAGTTGAACACTTCCGACATGCAATGGCACAAGATAGACATTTCCATTCCAAAAGGTACAAATAGGGGGATGCAAAGAAATAGGACCAAAGTAAGTCCAAAATCCAGGAGGACAAACATCAAGTCCTATAGTTCCATGTCCAGCATCCGATGCAATCTGTGACAAGATGTGAACTCCAAAGGGCTTGAGGGGCTCCGCCCGTACGGAACTTCTGGTGGTGGTAGCCTCCATGGCTTCTGGTCCCTCTTTGCAATTTTCCTCAGATGATCTATGTTTCTGACTTCTCCAGCATTTGGGAGTCTCCACCACACCTTCAGCTTCACACTCACAGCTCCACACACTTCTCTCTTGGGAGCACACTGCCTGGCCTCCCAGGCCTTCTTCTGAAGTCTGGGTGGAAGGCGTTCTGAACTCACAACTCTTGCATTTTGTATGCACCTAAAACCAGCACCATGTCGATGATGCCAGGGTCTGCCACCAGCTGGAGCCATAGCCAGGCTTCCTTCTCTCTTGATTGTAGGGGTTGAGTGCCTGCATCATTGAGCAGTCTGAGCCCCATCTTGAGGGACAAATTATCTAGGCTGCTGCCATTCTGGAATGTGATGCTCTGGGGGTCTCTTCTCAAAGAAAAGTCTTTCACCTTTGCAACTCTGAGGCTACAAAGACTGGAGTCCTGCTGGTTCTTGTGATGTTCTCAGACCATATTTTCTATTGTCTTTTTCTGAAACACTTGGCTTTTTCCTGCTAGTCTTTTCAGCAACAAATTTCTCCTCTGTTCCATCTTTGCAGGTGGCAACTTCACTGGAGTTTCCTTTCTGACCTAACTCACAAAGCTTTGAATCATTCTGCTGGACTTTTTGATCTTGATTCACAACACAAATCTGGCTAAAAGCCCCCAACAGTAGCCACGCCACTGCTTCAACATCAGACTGGTTTGAAGTTCCTTCTGTGAGATTAATTAGTCCACCACCCTTAATCTCAGTCTCAGGCAAAGTCTCTGGAGATGAGCAAAATGCAGACAAACTTTCTGCCAAACCATAACACATTGTCTGGAGGCTGGCAGCCAGTGTAGTTCTTTTCCCCAGCAGAAACCTCCTGAGACTGGTCATACCAGCAGCATTTCTGTCAGCATTCTTGTCTTCTGAGCTCTGACCAGAATCTCCCATCAAGTACAGCCTCAGGCATTCTGGCTCTACCTTTTCAGCTGACACCTCCAAACCTTTCCAAACTCTTCTCACAAGCCAGTTCCAAAGGTTCCTGAGACAGATGGTCAGGCATAGTCACAGCAATGACCCCACCTCTCTGGTACCAAATTCTGTCTTAGTTACTTTTCTCATGCTGAGACAAAATACCCAACACCCAAAGTTAAAGAAGGAAAGGTTTACTTGGCTCATGGCTTGTAGAGGTTTCAGTTCAGGCAGGCCATGGCAGAAGGGCATCACAGAGGAAAAACAGTTCATGGCAGGCAGAAAACAGCAAAAGCAAGCAAGGGACCTTAGCAGCTTCTTTCTGCCCCTCTTATATTCTGTCTAGGTTACCAGGATTAGGGCAGGTGCCAAACCAATCTGTGGACTGATTTAATAATCACACACCCTTATAATCCCAGCATCACACCTTTTAGGCCAACCACCTCTGAAAAGGCCCCACCCACAACTGTGTGAGGCTCTGGGGGGACATCTAGACACAAACCGTAACAACCTCACACATGCTAGGCAAATGCTTTACCACTGAGTGACACCCTGCATCGAATTCAGTTCTTTGGGACTAAGTGATTGAGGACAGGTTTTATTGTTTCCTGTGGACTAGAAGACACTGAAAGTTTAGAGGTTACCCTCAGGTGCTTGCCATGTGGTCCCTTCACAGACCGTGTTTTAATCTGCTAGTTTCCTTCATCTTTGAGAACAACAGAAGAGCCTTCCTCCAATATTTTTCTTCTCTTAAAGCACTCACTTGATTAGATCAGATCCATTAAGGAACATCTCCCTTGAGACTTTCTTTTTTTTAAACTTTTATTTTTATGTGCTCACTTCAGCAGCATGTATATTAAATTTTAATTTTTATTAGAACATTTTACAGTACATGATTCCATTCATCATGAGGAGTTGCTACATGTATATGACACATGTTAATTATTTTCACATCCCCTTCCCCTCCCTTCTTCCTCTCCCCTCCTTCTCTCCTCCTTCTACCTCTTGGTCCTCTTTGCATTTTAATAGATCTGTCTCCCTATTTCTAGCATTCCCTTAAATCTCAAAGGCAAGTGATCAGTAACAGTAATAGCCCATCCTATGCACAGGCTCTACCCACACTCAAGAAAGGGTAGGTATTATAATAGGCAGGTAAGTAGGGAAACAGAATCTTGAAGTATATCACAGGATTCTTCCACCATACTGCCCTGCACTTAGGAAGGCCAGAAAGGGTCCAAAACTTGAATATTCTTTAGGCCCTGGCACGTATTATCTTGGGTTTCTGTACTAATATTAATTTTAACCTATAACATGGGATAGTGACCTTCATAGAGATGGTCTAAACAGTAAACACAATAATGCAATCATGAAGGATGGGTTGCAGGACTCCTCCACCAATAGCAAAGTCTGAAGATACTTAAATCCTATATGGAAAAGGGTGTATCTTTGCATACAGCCAAGGCATATCCTCTAGTGTACTTTAAATGAGCTCTAGATTACTTGTAATACCTGATATAAAGTAAATGTTATATTATATTGCATTGCTTAGGAAATAATAATAGGAAAACTATCTGCACATGTTCAATACATTTATATTTTAAAAATATTTTCATTATATAATTGATTGCATTGTGGATTCAGAATTGCAATGTGGAGAGTTGACCGTATATCTAAAAGAGCTTATGTGTTGCTTCAGGTAAATATCTTTGGCCTTAAGTATGTGTCTTTGATCCTGTAAGCCACCCTGAGGAGCTCATACTCTGTTCTTCAAGGTGGCAAGTTGAAAATACTTAAGTTTTTTGGAAAATAGACAACACAATTAGCTTTCTGTACTGGGCCCTGGTGATCAGCAATCTGGCCTCAAACCAACTACTTATTTGTATTTTAATTATCCTAACAGATGATTAAGGATGTGCTAATTACTTTTTGGAAGATTTTTTTTATTATGAAAAAATCCAAACATACAGAATACACAGAAGACTACAGTGTTTCATCCATGTGCTTACTACTCAGCTTCAGTAGATATCAGTATTCTCCAATGTTTGTTTTATCTAGGCCTCCCCTCTCTCCTTGCTTCCTCCCATTTTGTTATTATTTTATTAATTTAGTTTTACTGGAAGTAATATTTGCACATATTAAAATACACTGATCTTAACTGCACAATCTTGACTGATGCACACATCCATGTAACCCATACTTCATCAAGATACAAAATATTTTTAGTTATTTCAGAAAATTCCCCTATCTCTCCTAAATCAGCCACTCCCACCTTGCTAAGAGGCAGCAGCCATTTTTTGCAACACATAGGTTTGTTTTGCCACCTTATAGAGATGGAACTATATGGCATGTACTCCATAGCTGGTGTTTTCCCCCATTGTAAAGTCTGGGAAACGTGTTTGTGTTATACTTTGTTCCTTTGTATTGCTGAGTAATATTACGTTAAAAAACATACTGCGATTTGTTTTTTATTCTTTTCATAACAGCTTGGAGTTATAACAAATAAAGGTGCTATGTGCATTGTGATAGACATTTTTCTCTGGACATAGTGTGTATGTTTTTCCATTTTTCTTGAGTAAATATGTAGGGGTGAGATGCTGAAGGCAGAGGGCAAGTGTACATTTATATTTATTAGAAACTGCCACACTTTCTCCAAACGTGTTTATAGCATTTTACACTTCCATCAGCAATGTGTGGAAGTTACAGTCACTCTGTGTCCCCACCAACATTTACTTGGTGCTGCCAGTCTCTTTGCTGTCTTTCTGTTGGGTGTATACTCGTGTCTCATTGTGGTTTTAGTTTGCATTTTCCTGATGACTAATGATGTTGGATAATCACATTTAGGTGTGGAATAATATTGCTTAAGAGCAGTGGCTTTAGTATCAGATAACCCTAGATCAAATCTTTGCTTGGCTTTCTTTCCTGACAAAAGTGTTAACTTTATGAAAGGAATATCATTCCAGTATCTGCTACATGAGATTGTTGTAAAGAGTTAAGTGGGACAATAATATAGAATTTTTAGCAAAGGACATGGCCAATAAACAGTAGTTTTAATATTCAGTGACACTAACAAACTGCACTTATTGTAACACCAGTAGTAAGGTGGGCTATTTATTGCTATATTTATTGGTTGGTTGATTGATACCAGCACTGGGTTTTGAATCCAGGGCTGTTGCACTGAGCTACATCCTCAACTACCCTTCCTTTTTTTTTGTGAAACAAGGTTTTACTAACATACTAAGATGCCCAAGCTTGGCTGAAATTTGCTATTCTCCTGCCTCATCTCCCAGAGTTCTGGGATTACAGGTGGTTTTACGTTACTTTTAATGTAGGGAGTTGAAGGAGGGATTTGCACATTCAGAGGTCACCCCTCATTTGACATGTAGCATACCCCAAGCTGTCTCTTTCCTTGGTGACACCAGAACATCTTGCATGTGCCTCAGCTTGTTTTCCCATTTTCCCCCGTAGTGAGTGGACGTGACTCCCAGCTTGTAAGTCCTTTATATTTTTTCCCTCAACGTTGCTTCACAGATACACACATTGCCTATGTTGCTACTTCTCTCTTTTCTCTTCCTCAACCTCCAGTTCCTTCTTTCCATTGCTTTCAACATATTCATTTAGAAGTTTTGTTTTTTCATCAAAGACAGGCAAAAGTGATTCTTGGGAGGAATATCCATTTGCAGGCAGAAGTGAGGAAGGAATAGACCTTCCCAAGTTGGGGAGGAAATGCATTCTGCCTTCTAAAACAGCTTTTGGCTAAATTCAGTAGATATTAAGGTAGAGTTTATGCACTTCTACCTCCAAGAAATAAAGGGCTGTCTCAGAACAACCTGGATCTTAAAGAAGACATACATAGCTTTAAGAAAAATCCCAGATGACTTTTCCTGCCTGTATCTCCTATAGCTTGTTGAGATTCTTTTTGGAACAAAAACCAGAAGGGATGATGTGAAAGACTGAGCATAGAACTATCCAGAAAAATAAGTGGCTAAAACAGAGAATTGAGGGAGGGGGCCAGCAAAGCAAGAATCAAGTTGGAAGGAGGAGACACTGTGTGATGGAAAGGAAAGCGGTGTCGACAGTAAGAAGGGAAGTAGAATGAGGAATTGAAGGAGGTCACTGAAACTGGAAGGTAGGCACACACTGTCACATGTCTGAAGGGTGCCTGTGGGTGAACTGCTGAGGGATGAGGGGAAGGAAGCCAGGTGGTGCTGGGTGAAAGAATAAGTGTAGACAAATTCAGATCTCTCCATTAAGAAATGATTTAGAAGTAGAGTAGAGAAGACAAAGAAAGATGGTTTATATAACTTTTGGGAACATTATATCTCCGGGCCTCTATAAAATAGAGTAATAATACATATTCCATAGGATTTGTGAGGATTAAATTAATTATAGATATCATATGCTTAAAACAGATATCATATGCTTAAAACAGTTTTGGGAACACAGAAAATACTAAAAAATGTGAAGCATTATTGTATTACTAAAGCAGAAAAATAGAGTAGCTCTCTTTTTGTTATCCCAAAGTCTTAGATCTTTAAATTTTCCCCCTTTTATACACTCTTCCATTTTGTTGCCTATTCGATGTACCAGGCCCACTCTTTCCCTGACTCAGTTCCTCTTGGTCTTCAGCTCAGCAGTGCCACAGCAAAATTCTTCCATCTTTGCAAAGTTTGTTTGCCCTTTCAGCACCTACAAGGCTAGGATAAAAATATGGGGACTTTATGTTAAATCTGTAAAGAAACAATATTACTTTTCATTGACTTTCATTTAAAGTCAATCTTGGAGCCTTACTCCACAGCTCTTCCTCTCCTTGGCCTTTCAAAACACTGTCTTCGTTGTCTGTTGGATGGGGGCCCTGGGGAAGTGAGAGGAGAGTGAATGAATTCAGGTACTATAAAACAAGGCAACGGTGGGGTATCATGAAAGAAACACTGGTTTTAGGGTCAACAGATTTTTAAACCCCAAAGCAGACATTTACTGGATGGTACCTTTACTTTGTTTCCCTATGATTTATATAAACAATATTAAAGAGGGACTAATATTTATGTGACCAATCTTATGGGATTTAGTGACAAAGACTTAAAGTGAAAGAGCCGCTAGCAGTACAAGACCTGCTACATCCACGGCAAACACACTTCCCCCTTCTGAGCATCCAAAAAGTGTTAATTGGATATAATCAGTATTTTGAGCAACTACTTGGCTGGATCCCCTCCAAGCTGCTCCTGCTTCACGAAGGTGGGCGTGGAGTCATATTAGCCCCTTTCTTCACAGGACCCCCTCAGGTAGCGGCGAATGGAACTTTAGATGGCTATAACCTTCTGTCGTCAAGTACATATTTATATGAAGGAAAGCAGAGTTTGCTGATACTGAAACCCAAATGAGACATAAGGGAAGCATATACTCACCTAAAGGTGGAGGGCCAGTGAGGGGTATTGAATCCTAAGTCACAGTCTCCTCAGGGGCAAATATTTTTGTGAATTCTGTAAAGCATGCGTGGAGGGGAAATTCTGCTGTACTTTGTAAAGGGCCCAAATGCGGAGTAGTTACATGATTTTATTTTTCTTTACCTTGAACATACAAGAGGCTTCATGTGTACGGTACACAGAGGTTTTGATGGAGCGAGGTTGTTGTTTCAGTAGCTCTTGCTCTGACACCTGCTGCCTGCCTTCCTCCGTGGCTGGGTGTGCAGCCACAGTGACAGACAGACCTGGGGAGCATGAGTTTTCGCACAGAGTCCTCAGCACTTAGCTCACACTTCTGTCCACGAGGCCTTCCGACCGCGATCCGAGGCTGCGTGGAGAGCTGCTCACTGCCTGTGCTTCCTAACGGTGGGATTTTCAAAACGGGGAGAGGCGGGATTGGACGCAGACCTTCACAGCTGCACAGTTTTAAGGGTCATGGTCGAATCCATTGTGACTGCACACCTGTGCCAGCCTTCGTCGAAAATTCTTGTGTTCTGAAAGGACATTCCGGCCTTATCTTGAAATCCCTTCCAGCCCAAGCTTGGGAACGGTGGTGGTGCTATTCCTCATTAATACACGGACTGCATGCTTTTGTCACTCTCCTTGGCTTTGTTTGTTCGTTTTTAATATTGGCATTTTAATATATGAGGAAAGATTACAGATACTTTCGGTTTCAAGCTGCTATGATGTAGAGCAACAAGTGTTGGCCTGAATCCACTCGGAGCAGTTTTCTCATATTGTTTCGTTGGTGCTGACCCTGGAGTCCTTAGGAGGTAGAGTTGTTTCAGGTGGACCTTATTCAAGCTTGAGCTCAGAGGACCGAAGGCAGGTAATTCCTGTGGAGATGGATTTTTAGCATGAAGGAATCCTGAGCTCACAGTGGCCACTCTGGGTAATGATATTTGTTATTGGAAATGGGTGTGTAAACGTAGTTCACTTAGGGAATTTACAGCCACATGATGATTTGTGCGTCAAAATTTTAATGTTTTCCATGAGAATTAAATGTGTTCTGGTGCTTTACAGCTGCATCAAGTCCTTCCCCGTGCGGATCACCTGACATTTGGAGGGTGTTCAGCAGAGTGTGAACCGTGAATGTTGGCTCACGAAATCAGTGGAGAGACCCCAGTGCTTTTTACAGGTTTAAAATTATTCTAAATTAAGTGACCACCTTTTCCTGGTCCAACAATAAAAAGTAGGGCTATTTATCTATACTTACAGATGATTGCAGAGAACTATATTTGGCAAGCATAAGCATATTTCCACTTTCTCAGTTGCAAATTCTCTCTAGAATTTCTCCAAGACTAGCTAAGTAACGTTTCTTTATTTGTTTATTTCTTTACTTATTTCTTGAGGCAGATTTTTGGGACTCATTGTTTTAGTGTTTTTTCTTTCGGTCTCTCTCTTACCCCCGCTC
>PVJO010016436.1:0-25709 GCA_004026905.1 Hystrix cristata
GGGGCTGTAAAAAGAATAACAACATGTTCAGAATAAGTAACCTCAATGTGTTTTCTAAAGCAGTATACATATATCAGAAACTATCAAAAATCTGGTTTTCATAATGAAAGAATACTAAGGCTTCAAAGTGAATATACTATAATGGAAAAAGACCAAACATGATTCTTTAATGGGGAGTTTAATATCCCCCACTGAGAAAATAAAAACACGATCATATGTCCTCTAAGGTTTTTCCCAACCTCCTAACGACTCTCTGTTCACCCCATTTTCCATTTTTTGTCTTTCTAGGAGGTGAAGACTGAACTTAGGAAGGGATAAGAGAAAAAAACAGATAATAGCAGCAGAGAAGAAAAATAACACTACAGTTTATTTTGTCTCCTCACACTAAATCCTAAGTACATCATCGTTATAATCCAAATTCTGAGGGTAAGTAAAACTAAATTTTCTGGTGCAGCAACCTAATTTACAGCAAAAGAAAAGGAAGGGTTTGTGAGTATAAATTAAGTCTGCATGCTAAACTCTTTGAACAACCCTGACTATAATACAGTACAAAGCTACAGTTAAATATGTTGACATGAACTTTGGTCAAAGGTAGAGTATAAGTTTTAACAGCTTTCTAGCCTAAGAAGTGAGATCAACTAAAGAACTTTAAACTCCAGAGTTTCATTCACTAAATATAGAAAACATCAAAGTTTTCATGCAGCACTACATGGCCCAGGGAAACAACTCCGTGGGGAAACAGCCTCTGGTAATAACCAAGAATTTAAAGATATAACTTTACAGTTGGGTATGATGGCACACACCTGTAATCCCCACAATTAGGCGGCTCAGGCAGGAGTATTGCGAGTTCAAGGCCAACCTGAGCTACACAGTGAGACCCTAGCTCAAAAAAAAAAAAAAAAAAAAAAAAAAAAAAAAGTAAAAAGATGTAATTACATGGTACTGTACAAGCTCTATGGAAAAAAAAACAGAATGAGAATTTGGAACAAAGCTAATTTACCTATTTGAAATCAAAATAAGCCTGTTAAATAGGCCATCATTCCAAGAGTCTTTGTGATCCCAGTAACAAGTGTAAATGAAAGCTATGCATTGGACTGCTACTTCCACTCAGGGTATAGCCCCCTAGGACAGTAACAGTAATTTTTCTTCCTTGTTATATAAGATTTGACTGATTCTTGGCAAGCACTCTCTTGCAACTAAAACACAATATCAATGCCAGGACAATCCTATGCTCTTCCTTGTGTGTATTTTTCTAATACAAAAAAAAAACCAAAAACCTTTTCCTCCTTAATTTTCCTTAATCATCCTCTTTGCTTAAAAAAAAAATGACAAAAGCTGGATCCTAGGATATGTACACACTAAGCAGATTTTCACCCCAAAACTTGGCCTTAATCTTCTGAAGGCAAGTGTTTCTTTAACTCGCTCTCCTGCAGCTGCCACTTTTTCCTAAACCACAGGCCTTCCTGACTTGCAGTAGGGCCAGGCCAGATTACGGTTATGTGGTAGGCTCTGTCAGGCAGGCTTTGACAAGGCCTCAAAATAGACCCTGGGCACCAGCCAGGCAAACTGCCACTCACGAGGTTCCAACTTCATCATATTTTAGACTCATAGTACTAATTTTTTTTTCCTCCAGTCTCTCTTATTTCAAAAAGGACAAAGGGTCCTATACTTCCTCCTGGCCATAAATTATCCATATAACACTGAAATGAATAATTTAGACCTCACTTTGCTCAAAAACACTCTGCAGACTAAAGACTGAATCTGTACCTCCTTTCTGCCTTGAGAAATTAACCCATCAATAGCATTAGACTGAATCCTTTCTGCCTTGATAAATTAATCCATCAATAGCACTCTGGCCTGCAAAAGAACTTCTGGATCTCAAGGTCCACACAGGCCTGTCTTCTTATAAATAGACTAGGACATGGAAAATAAAGGGAGAGAAGGTGGGCTATGTCTCTTATGACTGACAATATTAGCAGACTTCAGCAGGGCAAAAGGTTAAACTATATACAATGTGTTTAACTGACACAGAACATAAAATTCTGAAACAATCAACCTATAAGATATAGTCATTTAACTATTACCAAATATAAATGGTCTTACATGACATGCTACTCGTCAAACTGCATCATTCTACTTTTACCCATACAAATTAAATCAACTACCTCATACTCTAACATCATCTAAACTGCCTTATAAAATACATTCACAATATTTTTTTTAAATGGAGAAATGGGTAAAGAATACAAAGTAAAAAAGCCAGGCTTGATGACACTCACCTATAATCATAGCACTCTGGCAGGCTAAAGCAGAAGAATCACAAGTTCAAGTCTAGCCTAGGTAATTCAACAATTTAGCAAGACTCTAAATTCAACAATTTAGCAAGACTCAATTTAGCAAAGGACTTGGGATGGCACTCAATGTGAAGTCCCTGGGTTGAATCCACCAAAAAAAGGGAAGACTAATTAAGAAATCCTTTATTCTATAAGCCTGAGAAAGAAGTTAACTTTTGTCATAAAATAAAGCCCAATATATAACTGAAATAAATTTTTAAATTTTCACAATTTAAGCCCCAAAAACCTCATAGTCACACTCAAAAAATACCCTCCACATAAATAAACCAATATAAAGACTTGTTTTACAAGTTATTCATTATAGAAATGTTTCTGGAAGGCTAAAAACAATCTAAATGTCTATTAGTAGGTAATGGTAAATAATGGAAAAATGAACACATTATGGCTTGTTTACACCAGGCAGGACATCTAGTCTTACAAAAAATGAGATGGACATATGTGCTAATACAGAAATATCTCTAAGATATATTAAGTATGAAAGCTGTAAGATATTTCTCCTAAACATATATGATTACATATGTAAAAGAAAATCTAGAGAGTGATATATAAGAAACCATTAACAATGGTAGCTTAAATTAGAGAGTAGGGCAAAGAAGAGCTAGGAGTTTGTGGTGGAAAGGAGACTTATGTTCTTTGTGATATTAACATTCTCTTTTAAAATATCTTATTAATTTTAAAAAGTCCCATAAATGTCTATTGAAAGCATGAAGCCAGCATTCTCTCTCTCTCTCTCTAGATATATGTATCTCTATATATGTGCTTTTTCTTTCCTGTCTCTACTTTACTGTTTCCCCTATCACTAGACTAAAGCAGAAGCATACATATGCAGCAAGTGTCAGAGGGTCCCTAAGAAACAGAACTCTCTTTTGGCCTTCCCACAACCACCATCATCATCAAAATAATAGAACACATTAAAAAAAAAAATGACAAACTCAGATTTTAGCCTAGTGTTTGATTTTTTTTAAGTCTAGCCTAATTTATTGTAGGCTAAAAAGTTTTAATAGTGAAAATACAAAGTGTAACACCAAAAAAAGATCATTTCCAAAATGTCCTATCTATTATTATAGGAAGGAAAATGCAGAAAAAGACAAAGATACTTTACTCATGAGGTAAATTTTGCTCAACTCTTTCTTTTTAAAGTTTTAAAAAGATGAATTTTTATAATGGTCATAGAGTCTATTCTTTATTTCCAAACCGGTAAAATAGTTGATTTTCCCAGTTAAGAAATCATCTCTGTTCATCAGTCTTCCAAGAGAAAGCAACTACCTAAGTGAAAAAGGCTAAGAAATAGACTCTATTTTGTAGGTTCAAGAGAGACAGTGCATCCAGAAAAGACTGAAAATTTTTACTTTCTTTTAAATGATCCTCTTCAACATTTCTAGTGCACTGCAAGGAGAATATTTTCTTTCCTATGTTATCAACTCTATTCCTTTTCTACCAGCAACAGGGTAAACAATTCACAAAGACTTATGTAAGAAATCACTCCCACCCTCTTGCTAATTCATTTCTAGTCAAGATTTTTATTTTGAAAAAGAGAGATACTTTGCCAAATACAGTTTTAATTAATTACGCAGATGCTTAAATCCTGACCTAAGGTTACACTTACATATTTACCTGCCAAGACTCAGTTATGGTGGTTTCTACAAGGGATTTTCCAAACGAGAGTCTGTTCAAAGGGAACTGAAACTCTTAACTATCAGTAGGACAAAAATCAAAAACAACACTAGGCAACACTCTGAATGTAAGAATGGATACCCAAAGAAAGATGCCAAAATTTAGTAGAACAATTAAAGGAATTTCATAAGCAAAACTAACAGGATAAACCTGCCATTATAATTAACTGAAGTTCTTTATAAATGAAAATCAAGGTAAAATACACTGAATTCCAAAAAGAAAAAAAAGAAAAACAAGGGTAAGAGTACCAAGATCTCTGTGATTCAATGTTATTTTGCTTAACAGTTTGAAAGCCAAAAAAATGATCAAATTACATTAGAGCAATAAAAAATTATTTCTAGTTTAAAACCAATGTATTCCCCCCCCCCAAAAAAAACACAACTTCAATACATACTTTCTTCAATAACAGAACTTACTTAAATCAGTATAGTCTCATTCTACATTTTTAAGGACAGAATGACAAAAACAGTGAGGCCTTCCATTCAAAAGACTACAAGTATTTTGTACAGTGCAAATTCTTTCAGTGAACTTTTTCATACCTTAGTGATGGTAGCTCTCCTCTCCCCCGACATTTATTTTGCTTCTAGACCCCTTCATTTATCTTCCCACATCTGGTGAAAAAAAGAAAAAGTGTAAAATCACAACAATCCATTTAGTAACTAATGAACTATCCTGAATCCAAGCATTTTTGCAAAATTTAAATTTATTTCATTATCATACTTCATGACAATAACCATACAGCAACAAACCTAACAAAACATTGTACAACACTTCCTATAAGTAAAAGCATCTAATTAGATAGGCAGAAACAAAACTGAGCTTTCCTCTATCTCAATTTTAAGATCCGTATCAATGATTCACAATTTGAATGACCTAACTTCCTAAATGAATCATACTTCCCAAAATTCTTATTGTATAATACTAGGTCATCATTTATGTATTTGTTAAACAGAGCATGGTGTTAGTTAAATAGGGTTAATTCAACAAGGCTTTCAAACAACCACGAACTTGGAATCCCTGCCAACTAATTCTACACTGCAACACTGCATTCTCCAACACCCGAACCTCTACAGATTTACCCCTAAAATGTCATTTGAGGGAACAATATTATTTTAAACACTAATTAAGAACTTATTCATACCCTAGCCATCTCCCTGTCCCCATTGCTGTATCCACATTCTCTTCCCACTGTAGTAACATAAAAAACTAATATCTAATCTGTTATCCTTACATACCTCGTTTAGTCAATCTACTGTTTTCCTGTTTATGACAGAAATGCTGAGTCATTAAAAAAACTCGGAAGAAAAGGTGCTACAGACAGCTAGAAGTTTAGAATACAGTATTCCCCTAGCCATCTGTCAGCAATCTGATATTTATTTGCATTTCCCACTGTGGGAAAAACAGAGCAAACACTTGAACTTTTTCTTAACGAGAAAGAAAGAGAAGTAGAATTTCTTAGGTCCTCTGCTTCCTGCTGGATATCCACAGCGCAGGGAAGCCAGGCCCCAGTGAAGCTATGTAACTCTTCAATCTGAGTGTGAATGATGCCCCATATTAGTCAAGTATTAACCCTGAACCTCCTAACAAGCTCCTTTTCAGCCGCGCTTCAGTACGGGTCAAGAAGGAAAGATAGAAAACCTCATAAAAATGCTACGCCCTCCATCGGCCCGACGCTGTACCCAGCGGCGCTCCGACCCGGACAGCAACGGAGGGAGCGCGGCGTCAGGAACAGAAGGAGCCTTGAGTACCCGACACTGAGGGGCAGCAGCCCGCGGTAATTTCTCCGACAATGGGAGTAACACCTTCCACCGCGCGGAGAGAGGGCGCGCCTCCAAC
This sequence comes from Hystrix cristata, assembly GCA_004026905.1. Lineage (NCBI taxonomy): Eukaryota > Metazoa > Chordata > Mammalia > Rodentia > Hystricidae > Hystrix > Hystrix cristata. The sequence continues at coordinate 5,865 of PVJO010016436.1, forward strand.
GACGCCCGCTAACGCGGCGCACCCGGGGAGCCCCGGGTCGGGAGCCCACAGGCGCCGGTCAGTCCCCGGGAGGCCCGGGCCCCCAGGCGGAGTCGGCGGCAGCGAGGTCTCTCCGCGCTGCGGGACCAGGACGGGGACTCCAGCTCCCGGCTGCCCGCTCCCACCCAGCCGGCGGGAGGAGCGGCCCTTACCTGTCTCGGGGCGGACTGTGGCGCCGCTGAGAAGGGCCGGAGCGCGGCTGGCCGCTGGGCTTTCGCCGGCGAAAGGCGAAGGGCGAGCGGCGCTGTGGCCAGACTCGCTCCCAGGTCCCCAAGCAGGCGGGCCGAAAGGACGTGTTGGCTTCTAGCGCGGGCGGCCCGCCAGTCAGCCAGGCCGGTGTGTCCTGGGCGCCGCGGCGGGGACAGCGGGAATCGGACCCCGGGATGAGCCGCAGCCGCAGCGGCGGGCGGAGGCGGCGAAGGGGCGGGGCCACGGGGGTCGATGACCCGCTCACCCGGAAGCACTTGTAGCCGGGGCGGCTGCTCTGGCGCTCGGCTGGGCGAGGTACCCGAGGCGAGATGCCCTGGGCGGCGACGTGCCTGCCTCCCTACTGCGCTACTACGCGCCGTCGGCGTCGCGAGGGAGGGAAAAAGCGAGTGCACGGGAGCACGGCCGCCGCTAGGGCGGGGCCCGAGCGCCGGTGGGGGTGAAGGCCCAGGACGGCCCGGGAAGGTGGTTCTGCCAGACCCACGGCCCGGGCTAGCCCCTCCCCGGTCCCGCAGTGAGCCCCGAGACGTGAGCCAATTCACGGCTGCACCTGTCTTGGTCGCCTCTAAACCATCTGCGTAGTGGGCTCGGGTAAGTGGGCCTCACGGGCCCTCTGACTAGGACAAGAGTGTGTGAGGGTGGGCGTGGTTCATCGCGATAAACTGTATTTCCAAAATGAATGTGCGGGTTATTAAAATGAGTTCCCGAGAAGAATGCTGGGGCAGGAGGGCGCTAAAGGAGGAGTTGAGAGCCTGTTAAAAATTTGACAGGTGGGCGTGATGGTGTAGGCCTTCATCCACAGCTGCTCAGGAGGTTGAGCTTAGCAGTTCCAGGTGAGCTTATGCAATGTATGAGACCTTATCTCAAAAATAAGAAAGAAAGAAAGAAACTCATAGGTGCAGATAGTCTTTCATAGATGCAGATAGTCATTCATTCCAGAAGTATCTGTCTAAGCCCACCAGGTTCAAGGCATCGGGAAGGACCAGATCTTCTCTTGGGAAGCTTGCCTTCTAGTGGAGTTGATAGATTTAAACAAAAAAAGGTTCTAGAAAGGCTCTTTAAGAAACATGGTGAGGTGAAAGATTTTGCGGGAGAGGCCTCTATTTAGATAAGATGGATAGAGAAGACTTCTGGGAGGAAGTGATAATTGAGCAGCCTCCTGATCAAAAAAGACATGAAATACTCTTAGACACAACTTCATGTACAGGGATTGCAAGTGCCAGAACCCTGTGAGTAAGCCTACAAATTCCATGTTAAGATCCTAATCTCTAAAGCCTCCCAAGGACTGTTTCTGTGCTGCCCACTCTTCAATTTCAGAGCCGTGCCTACTCTTAGAATTCATGTGGGATGGCACTAATAACTGGAGGTTCAAGAGACAGAATTATACTCTTCAACCTTGAGAGACAAATTGTTTAACTTTTTACTGTTTCTCTGTCGCTATTTTTCTTGGAACTTTCTTGGCTCCAGAAGGGCTTGATCTTCCTAACAGTTTGCACTGTGTTGTGATATGAGTAAAAAGATTAATTTTATCCTTTGTTAAATCAATTGAAGACAAAAAGCCTATTGCAAAGGAAAGGTATTAATGTGGTTTCTGAATAATGCTAATAAAAATCATTGCTTATTAAACATTTACTGCATAGTTAAGGGAAAGATTGGATAATACTACCTTTGTAGTCTCTTGCTCATTTCATCCTCCCTCCCCCAACCAATTATTGTGACCTATGTCAAACTTTAAAAATATTTTTTAGTGTCTTTTTGGAAAAACTGAAGGATCTGAGTACTTACTCTTTGTGCTAGGTACTTATCTCTCCCAGTACTAGGACTAGCCTTGACGTATAGGCATTATTGGACCCATTGTAGTAACAAAGGCATCTAGCTTCCAAAAAGATTGTGACTTGCCTAAGGTAACAAAAAGCTAGAAAATCCAAATTTTAAACTCAGGTCTATCTGGTCCTTCTTTCCCTTTTTCTTCAAACAATACTACTTAATTATTTTTTTTTCCTTAGGATGGAAGTCTCACTATATCCTTCAAGCTTTTCTGAACTTCTGAGTTTAAGTAGTCTTCTGCTTCAGCCTCCCTAGTAATTAGGACTACAGGTATGTATCACTGTGCACAATTTATGTTGTTATTTAGAAGGGAAAAATGAGTGTCTAGCCAAGCAGAGTTCTATATTGGTTTTAGGATTTTTACTATGGAAACATACTTTAAGGTAAAGTGGTATGGGACAATTTTGGATTTCTCTATGTTTTTACTTCTCCCTCATTATCTGCCATCTGTTCAGGAAAAAAAAGCAGAAATAAAAAAAGAAAACCTGCAACACTTAAGAATTTATAATGTCATATGTGACTTGAATGCTGCCAAGAATATTGTAAAGTATGACGCTAGTATTTTGTCTTTGCGAGGAGTTCCTGACTAAATGTATCATCCTGAATTATCTCGTGGGCAATCTTTCCCTGCACATCAAGTATTTCTGCCAAAAATATGTTTCCTGATCATTGTGGAATATTCTGACATGTACATGCCCCCAGGTCTGTGTGGGCTGGCTGCTCTAGAGACTTATTAATAGATGAAGGAAAATTTTGCAAGTGTTTATACAATTTTGAGGGATGAGATAGTAGAATCTGTACATTTTTGTTCCTTTCATAACAAATTCTTTATATTTTTCTTTGATGATGCCAAGAAATAGGTTGTTTTTTATTTTTTTTAAGAAACAAATACTACCAGGCATGGTGGCATATGCCAGTAATCCCAGCCTTCAGGAGGCTGAGGCAGGAGGATCCCGATGAATTCAAGGTCAGTTTGGGCTACATAGTGAGTTCAAGACCAGCCTGAACTACATGGTGAGACCCTGTCTCAAAAAACAAAAACAACAACAAAAAAGCAAATACTCTTTGTTGTGGTTTTGACAAAATTGTCTTTTGCAAATACAATACTTTCTCTACACATCTCTGGAAGCAACATTAGTTCAAACATTAAAAATATACTGCCACTTTTTAAAGACTAACATTTGTTGGTATGTGTGTGTTTATGTTGGAAGCATTTTAAAAATTTTGGTTAATTTTAAGTTCTCTTTCTAAAATTTCCTTGTCTAGATTTTCTGTTTTCTCTTGCTGTTATTTTTTTCTTTTTTCCTTTTTTCTCTCTGTACCATTCACCCATTTTTCCCAGTTGGTACCATTATGAAGAAATATATTATTAAAACTAAGAAAATGACATCTTGCTATCTTCTTTAGGTTTTTAGCTTCTTTTTATTTCATAATACCAGAAGATTATCATTTGGCAACAATTCATTTCTATTATATTTGACCTGGTTCTTCTCCTTTTCCTAACTTAACAAATGTTAATAATTAGTTTTGCCTTGGTGCTCATCTCACATTACAGATTTATTTAACAATTTTGTGGGACAACATATTTGAAAGTGATTCATTTGTAATGCTTTTACTTTTATTATATTTACTATTCCATGTCATTTCACCCTAAGAAGCCCATTTATATACCCATGTATGAGTGGAGAGTTTTTGTGGGTTTGGAGGTTGTGTTTTGGGGTTTCGTGGTATTAAAGATTGAACCCAGGGCTTTACACACATTAGGCCAGCCTCTACCACTGAGCTACATCCCTAGCCTTTTTTTTTTTTCTTTTCTTCTCTTTTTTTCTTTTTGAGACAGGATCTCCTTATATAGTTTGAGCTGGCCCTAAATTCACTATGTAGTCCAGGCTGATCTCAAACTCGCAGTGATCCTCCTGCCCCAGCTGGCCAAATGCAAGGTTTATAGGCATGAGCCATCACACCTGGCCTCAGCCCTTTTTTATTTTTATTTATCACTTTGACACACAGTCTCACTAAGTTGCCCAGGCTGACCTCAAACTTGCAGTCCTAGTTCAGCCTCCTGAGTTGCTGGAATTACAAGCCACTGTGCCTCACTGTTTATTAGTTGTTTGTTTATTTGTTTTACAGCAGAGTCCCACTGGGTAGGTAAGGCTGGCCTCAAACTCACAGCAGTCCTGCCTCCCCCTCCCTACTGTTGGGATTACAGATGCACACTACCACACCCGACTCAGCTGTATATTTTAATGCATCCTCTGTCCACTGAAATATTTTCAAAGAGATTGCTAAAGAAGTAAAAGAAAAAAGAAGACTCCTCACTTGGCTGGGAGGAAAAAGTTTCTAAACACCTAATTATCCAAATGAGAATGGAATAACATGTTTGTTGGGGTGCAAAATCTCATTATGGCTAATTCTGACTCTACATGGATTCTCCTAGCAAGGACAGCTCACCCATTATTCTGTCAGAGGATAAACAGTGGAAGGAAATGAAATGTACATTACTTTCTTCAGTCTTACCAGTGAGTAGGGTTTGATGAAAGGGAAAAGTTGGGGACTTTAGGTATCAATTATGTACGAATACTTAACACAATCAAGGGATGACTCTTCTACATTACATATTCATTGTAAATGAGTAACAAAATGTTCTTCATATTTTGTCCCATTTAGCAAACTTATTCATCTGCTGTGTACCAAGCACGTAGCTGGACACTAGAAAAACAGGGGCAAAAGAGGAGATAGTATTAAACTCGTGCTCTGTGCTGGGACAAATGCAAAGGGAAAAAAGAGCTATGGTTATTTCTCTCAAGAGACTGACAGGGAAATCAATCTCACAGAAATAACTTCATAATCCTACAGGTGTTAATAGGTATGTGCCGCCATGAAGTATGAAAGATATGGGACTTAGCCTAACACGGGGTGCTAGAAATGGCTTCTGGGACTAGATCTTCCAAGCCAAGAGTTGAAAGTACCTCAGTGTAATGTAGATGGGGAAGTGGGGAAAAAGGAAAAGCATATGTAAACCTTCTAATGGAACCAACAGAGTCCCAGGGACTGCAGTAAGATAAATATTGTGAGAAGAGTTTAAAGAACTAGTAAGGGTCCAATAGGCATGTCTTAGAGGCTGTGGAGGATTCTTCTGAAATCAGTGCAAACCAACTAATTTTTACTGAGCGCGACAGAAGATTTATTTTCAAAAGATCATTCTGACTTCAGTGCAAAGTATTCAGTCTAAAGAAATATGAGGTATGATCTAAAAACATGGTGAATGTTTAAATTTTAAAAAATTATTATGCTAAAAGAATATTGCCAGGAATACCCCTCAAAAACTCCCTCTTGGGGGTGGGGATTTAGCTTAGTGATTAGAGTGCTTGCCTTGCAAGCACAAGGCCCTGAGTTCGATCCCCAGCACACAAAAACAAAAACAAAAACAAACAAACAAAAAAAAACCAACTCCCTCTTATTTTGAGCACACTTACCCATTGTTCTTGCCACTTTCTAAAGCAGTTCTGGAAGTCCTCTTTGATGAGTGTCTTTACTTGCACTGTTGTGGCTGCCTTGTTGTTCTCAATCAATTCAAACTGTTTACTTTTCATGGTTATTTTGGCCTTGAGGAAGAGCCAGAAGTCACAGGGTGCCAGAGCTGATGAATAGGTAGATGAAGATATACCGTAATATTTTTATGAGCCTGCCTCTTCTATGGGATGATATGCAGAAGCTGCATTCACAGTATTTTTGATCACATTTTGCAAAGGCACTCATGAAAGAGGACTTCCAGAACTGCTTCAGAAAGTGTCAAGAATGATGTGTAAGTGTGTTCAGAGAGAGGAGGAGTATAATGGCACTTCAATTCATGAACACTTTTGTTTGCAAACAACTTGGTTCACAAACAGAAGTGTTTGGCAAAATTTTTTGTTTGCAAACTGCTCTTGGTGACAAACATGACGGTGGGCATCTTTCTCACACAAGCACAAACATGGCCATCTTTTCCAAAATCATAGAGTAAATTAAGTCCATAAACTGAGGTACTACTGTATCTTGAGTGGGATTATTAGAGGTGTGTCTTATTGTAATTTTTTAATGTAAACATTCACCATATATTTTTGATCCCACCTCATATGTCCTCTGGACGTACAGTGATCCACAGCATTCAAAAATGAATTTCCTATCTTTGGATATCTTTCTATAGACAGTATATAAAGAGTAAATATATGAGATGATAGTGCTGTAAAGAATGTTGGGGTAGGCTAAGAATGAAAGAGGGCGGTGGAGTTGCTCTTTTATTAGCAACCATATGAAATTGCTGATTTTTCTTTGTTGATTTGTTTTTTGGTTTTGAGATGGGATCTTGCTGTGTTGCTCAGGCTCATTTCACATTACTAGGCTCAAGTAATCTTCCTTCAGACTCTCAAATAGCTGGGACTACAGGTGTATGCCAGTGTGCCACAAGTTCAAGGCCAGCCCACACTACAAAGTGAGACTCTGTCTCAAATCAAAAAACAAAACAAAACAAATTTAAATGGAAATGTAGCTCAGTGCAAGCAGCCCTGGGTTCAATCCTCAGTGTCAAAAAAAAAAAATGTGAAATGTGAGAAAAAGAGTAATAGATAACAGTTAAGATTTTAGACATGAACAACCTGAAGGACTGAGTGGCCATCCATCAGCTGGACTTTGGAAGGAAAGGCAGGTCTAGAAGATCTGGATGGAAGAAGACTTTTTTGAGGATGTGGTAAGAGATGCCTGTTAGACATCAAAGCACAGAAGCCAAGTAGACATTCGATTATACAAGTTGTTAATTCAGCCTGGCATGGTGGCACATGCCTATAATCCCAGGACTGTGGAGGCTGAAGAAGATGGAACACTGCAAGTTAGAGATGAGCCTGAGCTACACAGTGAGTAAAAAGGCAGTCTGAGCTACATCGTGAGACCCTACCTAAACAAAACAAAACAAGACAACCAAATTGGTAATTCAGAATAAATATCCAGGTAGGAAATGTAAATGTGTGAACCCACCTAAAGATTAGGAATACAAGCACCACCAGTATCTTGAGAATTAAATAGAATACGGTGCTCATTTTAGTCCAAATCCTCTTGCTCATGCTTTTGTTCTAGGCTTTTTTGGTTCGCGGATCATTATCAATTGCTTTTTATTACCATTTAGATTTTTATAAGTGTTACTGCCTTCAGTTCATTTGTATTCTAAAGGATCTTTGTTTTGGGGGAGTTTTTTTAATGTTAGTCTTGTCTTCCCAAGAAGATTGTATGTGTTCTGAGGAAAGATTTTCTTTGATACATTCCATAATGTCAGGCCCCTAAAAGACATTTACAATGTTCATAGAATAAAATAAATTACTTGAATATAGAGCTTTTCATTTCCTTTGTTTCCCTAAAGCATCACATACAAGTATTTGATTTAGATACTTCTCACTGACCTGTGGAAAAAATGGGTAGAATTAGAATTTTCTGTTGCAATTCATGCCCATTTTGAGTCAGACAATCAAGGGGAGCTTTCTGAAATATGGGGGGAAAAAATCCAGCTCTTCTCCATATTAGTTTTATATTCAGACTTCATGTGGTAGCAAGATAGTTCTTGGTAACCACAAAAACTTCCATTGTTTGACTTCCATTGTTTTACATCCAAGTGCAGCAAAGAGAGAGCCTATGCAGTAGTCCCTGTACTCAGCTGAACCAATATAGGTTACCATGCCATCCCTTAGCAAATAACTATCTCTAGGAAAGTTCTTGGCTGTGTAACTGGCCAAATCAGAGACATGCTTCACCTCTGGTTCACTGAAAGAGCATGGACTGTAAGAATGGTTCCCCAGAGGAAAATATGAAGGACATAGATATTGATGGTCAAAAAATAATGCCTCTCATACCAAGTAACTCAAAGATCTGATCACTGTTCCTTCCTTAAGCTTTCAAAAGAAGCTAGTAATGCCATGGCACTTGCTTTGTTTTGTTTTGTTTGCTTTGCTTTGCTTCTGAGACGGTCTCACTATGTAGATAAGGGTGGATTCAAACTTGGTACATATATAGCCCAGTCTGGCCTCCAGCTTGTGATCTTCCTGTCTCAGACTCCAAATGCTGCTGTTACAGGTATGTGTCACCTGCCTGGCTTATGGCACTTACTTTGAATATTTCCCAACTTCATGTACAATATCGTATTTTCCCCTGAATCATCAGGCTGTCATAGATGCCATTGCCACTGATGGATGAATGTCACAAAAAAGTAAATACATGAGTATAAAAGTTAATCAGCTAGAAGGGTCAGTATTTCAGCACATCACTTTCCAGGACACTCCCACCTGGTATTGCAGGTTGTTTCTTGTGCTCCTAATTCTTTCCTATTGTCAGTTTGCCTGAAACCTATTCATTTGCCCTCAGCGCCCTTGAGGCAGGGTGGCTGCTAAGAGGCCTGGGAAACCAGTGCCAAAGCAGAAGGCAGTGAATCAGCTTAGGTACATCTACTGCTAGGACATTTACACAATGTAGAATCTTGAAAATGTAGTTACAGATATGTCTGCTTTCTCTTTAGCTTCTTTTCAGCTTCACTATTTCCTTTCTTATTTATACTAACAGGTTATCTTTTCCTGATGTTCAATCTACCTTATATAACATTTTTAACATTTTAGTTAAAAGTTTGCCACAGAATATGGGAAACTAATGAAAAGAGAATGTCAACTCCATTATTTTGCAATTTGGGGTGGCTCCTCCAGTTGATGCGTCCCTGGACACAAAACATAAGGCTCTCTGTTCTAGGATGTGCTTGAAATCAGTCATCAGACTTGCAGATTATCAAACCAAACTAAATGAATAGCAGTTGAAGTTAGTTTCACTTCCTGGCACTGTGCGTGCTGTGGTGTAGCTACCTTTGATTAACAGACACAACTCTGATCAGAATCACTGCTCTGTGGTCCAGCTCATCAGAATTTTGTGTTGTGGAAATTGGATTTGGATCTGGTTACTTTAAAAATAGATATAATAATGGAATTATTGTGGAATATAACCATTAAAATTTCTATAATAGGAAAAAGTGACATAGGATAATGTTTACCATGTATTTGAATGTAAAAAACAGGATACTAAGCAATATGTCTCAATTTGGTTCAGTATTGTACAAACAGAAAAGTACTTCTAAAAGAGACCAATTGTTAACCTTAAGAAATGGAGTTACCAGTGATTTTGGTTTGCTTTTCTAAATATTTCAAAGAAAAGTGTATTACATCTATAATTAAGTGAATTAGTTTTTATAGCACAATGTTTATAGTATTACTATGGCCTGAATATTTGTGTCCCCTCAAAACTCATATGTTGAAATCATAAAACTCAAGGAGATGGCATTAAGAAATAGAGCCTTTCTTTAACATTTGATTAGTACATGATAGCAAATCTCTTGTAAGAGACCTAAGAGACCTTTTACCCCTTCTACTACATGAGATTAGAGAAAACAGTTATCTACTAGGGAGCAAGCCTTCACCAGATCTGTTCCTGCCTTAATCTTGAACTTCCCAGTCTTTAGAATTGTGAGGAATTTCTTTTGTTTATAAGCCACCTAGTTTATAGATTTGTTACAGCAGTCTAAATGGACTAAGATAATTACCAATACTACTACAGAGTCAAAATATGAAAAAAAAATGTCTAAAAAATAGATCTAAGCCAGGCATTGTGGTACACACCTGTGATCCCAGCACTCTGGGAGGCTAAAGCAGGAAGATTCCAAGTTCAAGTCTAGCTGGGGAATGTATCAGTGAGACCCCATCTCAAAAAATAAAAAGGGCCAAGGACATAGCTCAGTGCAAAGGTCCCAGGGTTCAATCTCCAGTACAAAAAAAAAAAATATATATATATATATAAATTTTCACTGCTCAAAACCATTGTAGATTTTTCTCTTGTCTACATTATTTATTCTTTCATTTAAGAAAATTATATACTGAATGCTGGAAGTAAATGAATAGATGTAGTTCCTGCCCTCCTAGAACTGTGTGCCTATAGTCTTAGCACTCTAGAGAGGCACAGGCAGGAGGATTTCTTGAGCCCAACAGTTCAAGACTAGCTTGAGCAATATTATATTATACTCAGAACCTTGCACCTGATAGGCATGTGTTCTACCACCGAGCTAAATCCCCAACCCCTTTCAAAACATTTTTGAAACAATGTAATAGGTATATATTGAGTTTTTCATATAAGAGAAACCATGGTATATTTAAGCTTTTGTGTCTGACCTATTTCACTTAACATTATGTCCTCAAGTTGTATCTATTTGCCTATGAATGCCTCAAGTTTATCTTTCTTTATGGTGGTGTAGTATTCCATCCTATATAAATACCACATTTTCCTTATCAATTCATCTGTTAATGGCCATATACACTGTTTCCAAGAGCTCACTACTATAAATTGTGCTGCAACATTCGTGGGTATGCATGTATCCCTGTAATATGATGATTTTAACTCTTCTGGGAAAATTTCTAGGAAGGGGATAGCTGAGTTAAAATTTCTATTTTTAGTTTTTTGAGGAATTTCCACACTGATTTCCATCATGTCTGTACTAATTTACACTCCCACCAATAGTGTAGAAGAATTCCATTTTCCTTATATCCCTACCAGAATTTGTTATTAGATTTTTTCGTGATAGCCATTCTTTCTGAGGTAAGATGGTATCAAACTGTAGTTTTCATTTGCATTTCTCTAATGGCCAGTGATGCCGAACATTTTTTCAAGTATTGGCATTTGTCTTTTTTCTTCTGAGAAGAGTCTATTCATTTTGGTTACCAGCTTTTTGATTGGGTCTTTTATTTGGGGGAGTCTTTTTTTTTTTTGATGCTGGGGATCAAACTCAGGGCCTTGTGCTTGCAAGGCAAGCACTCTAACCGCTGGGCTAAATCCCGAGCCCCTATTTGGGGGTGTCTTAATTTTTTGAGTTCTTTATATATTCTAGATGTTGGTCCTCTGTCCAAAGAATAGCTGGCAAAATTTTTTCCCATTCTGTAGGTTGTCTCTTCACTCTGTTGGTTGTTTCCTTTGCTGTGCAGAAGCATTTTTATTTGATATGATCCCATTTGTTGATTCTCAGTATTATTTCTTGTACTGTTGGCGTTCTGTTTAGAAAGTCCTTTCCTACACCTTTATCTTCGAGAGTTGTACCTATTTTATCTCCAGCAGATTAAGTATTTCTATTTTAGCATTTAGATCTTTAATCCATTTTGATTTTAGCTTAAAATACATGGTGAGATATATGGGTTTAGACTTTATCTTCTGCATGTGGATATCCAGTTTTCCAAGCACCATTTGTTAAAAAGGCTATCTTTCTTCTGGTGAGTATTTTTGGCCCTTTTGTCAAAGGTCAGATAGCTATATGTGCCTTGAGTTGTTTCAACTTCTTCTATTCTGTTCCATTGATCCACATGCCTGTTTTTGTACCAGTACCATGCTGTTTTTATCAACATAACTTTATAGTATGGCTTGAAGTCTAGAATCGTGGTGCCACCTGCTTTGCTTTTATTATCCTGAATTGCTTGGATATTTTTTTCTCTAGATCTGTCAAAAATGCCATTGGTGTTTTGATTGTGGTTGCATTAAATTTGTAAGGGCTGCAATTATTTCATACTGGGACTTTATTGGATATAAAGATACTGTGCTCAAATCCTATGGGTGGCAGTGAAAGTTGACAAGGCACTTGTTTCTCAAGAGCATAACTTTGACAAGAGTATTGTTTTGCAACATTATGGACTATCAGTGACACCAGATCCCCAACTTCTACTGCTGGTAGGGTAACACCTTCCAGAGGAAACAGCAGTGGTTGATTCCTAAACATATGGGAGAAAAAGGAGAGAAAGAAATGTCTAGATTTCCCGTAATTAGGCACATGGAGCTTGAGGTGACAAACCAAACACCTCCCTATTGAGAGACATTATGTGTTCCTCAGCAGGTAAAGCAGTTTACTCATTACCTAGTTCTTGAATTGCGTGATTGTATCATATTTTATGGAAACAACTCTATGATTCAGAGGTGTGACCAGAATATTCCTCCCACTCACTTGTCCCTTGTGTAATCTTGGGGAGGTCACTCTTTTTAAAATTAGAGTAATAATACCTTGCCTGTGTACCTCCAGGAATGTTGTGAGGATCCTAAGAGATAATATATGGAACTATAATTTTTGTGAGTTCTCAGATGCCATAAGATGTAAGGCATCATTATTACCATAAGTGACTAAGTGATAGACATCAGAAAGCCCCTCATTTTCCTTGATCCTGTGTTAACATAAACATTCAGTTAGTACATTACAAAATTAGTCATAGAATAACCACAGAGAATCTTATGTATGCTAAGATCATTCTGCATTTTCTTATGTTACATGGGAAATCCTGGGAATAAGAAAATGTTATCCAGTTAATATTTTACAGGTATATCCTTGAATGCATGTTCATCAGTTTAAGATTCTATAAATTGCTATGTATTCTATAAATAATGCCTATTAATTTATAATCTCAGCTTCATAAGTCAGTATTTCTTCTGTTCAAAAATGTATAATTAATTGGAAGATTAGAGTAGGGGTCTTCTGTGGCCTGTGGAACAAATCTGGCCACCACTGTTTCTGTATGGTCTGCAAAGTAAGAATTATGTTTAGTTGTTGTTTTTTTTTGTCTTTTTTTTGTTTTATTTTGTTTTTTTGGTGCCAAGGATCGAACTCAGGGCCTTGTGCTTGCAAGGCAAGCGCTCTAACCACTGAGCTAAATCCCCAGCCCCGTAACTAAGAATTATTTTAACATTAAAAAAATTTTTTTAAATCAAAAGAAAGGAGCTGGTAATATAGATTAGTCATAGAGACTTGTCTAGCATGAGCGAGACCCTAGGTTCAACCCCCACCACCACAAAAAATAAGAATAAGGAGGGCATTTTATGATACATCATAATTACATGAAATTCAGCTTTTACTGTACATTTATTGGATCATGGCCACATTCTTTTGTCTAGGGTTACAATAGCAGTTGAGCAGCTGTAAGAGAAACCATATGGCCCTTTGTAGAAAAATTTGCATATCTCTAGGCCAGATAATTCAAAAGGACAAAAAAGTGTAAGTCTCCAGCAATCTCTTAAGATAAATAAACCTGAAGTGGGTGGACTCAAGTGATACTGATGCAGGAAAGCAAGGGGCATTTAGACAGGATTTTTCCAGGTTCTTTATTCCCTCAGGTAATGAATTGCAGGAGCGAATTTTTAGGGCATTAAGGAGGTTTATTTAAGTAACAAAAGGGAGACTGGTTTTGCCAGATGAATGAAATAACCAGCCACTGCCACAGTTAGGGAATCTGAAAAGGAGTGGGAGGCTAGGGAGCTAAAGATGGAGCATGGGTTAGGGGTCAGGGGGCAGAGGGGATTAGGAGAGCAAGAGAGTGAGCTTGTGGTGCCATTCACATTTATCTGGATTCTGTTCTCCTGAGAGTTTCCTGGATCCTATGAGAAGAGGGGCAATTGGAATTTCACGCCCCAGACTGAGGTCAGGTCAAAGCCACTCCCCCTAGGTCATGTCCATCTTCCCAGCCAGGTCAAGCCACACCTTATTCCTATCTCAATATGAGAAATTCAAAGTTATGGTTTTTACACGCAATAAATTGTTTTAAACTGATAAAGAAAATTTATAAAATGTAATAAATAAAATATAAATAAATAGAATACAATTAAATGCTTAATAGTGCTATAATTTGCCCAATGATTGCCACAGGGTAAAGAGAATAGAGAGTCTATAAAATCTCTAATTGATATACAGTAGAAACTGACTCTGGCTGGGGAAATGGGGAGTTAATAGGAAAGAGGGATCCTGGGTACTTCCAGAATTGAGGGAAGAGCAAGACATCATGACCTTTGGAAATACAGAAAACAGGGGAGCTCTCAGTCCTTATGGACAGGAGATTTGGGGCCTGCTCTCAGGGCACATCCATGAGGCCTCAGGAGCCTTCTATTGGAGTTTTAAATTTTGGGGAGAAAAATTGATGGGACCAGTTTATGACCTTGTAGCCAAGAGGATGGAATACCATGGGTAGACTAGAGAAAGAACAAAGAAGTGGTAACAAGGAGTAGGGAATGTCAGGCAGATGAAAACCAAGAGCTATTCTCGCAGGAAGCTTGTTGAGAAACATTGACTGTAACCCCATCTTCAGTACCAGATGGATGAACATTAGATGTCATTTTATTGGGCCTCAGTTAGAGGTACTTTTATTATACTGTATATCTGCGTAAAAGGATGGGGCACAATTAAACCCATCTACCATAAAATTATTCATTGGCCAAAGAGATTAAAATTTTTAGCCTCAGTGTCTTAGTTACTTTTCTCTTGTTGCTGAGACAAAATACCCAACATCCAAAATTAAGGGAGGAAAGGTTTACTTGGCTCACAGTCTACAGGTTTCAGTTCACAATCAGCTGGATCCAAGGCAGGGTGGCATGGCAAATAGGCAGAAGGTGGCGAGGTAAGCAAGGGACCTGAACAGCTTCTTTCTGCCCCTTGTATTTTATCCAGGCTGCTAGGATTAGGGCGGTGCCAAATAAATCAGTGAATTGAGAGTTACATAATATCTTTTGAGGATCAAGTTAAAATAATTGCATAGCTGGGCACATTTATCACACCAGTAATCCCAGCTACTTGGAAGGCTGAAACAGAAGGATCACAAGGTCAAAACTAGCATGGGCAACTTGGCAAAACCCTGTCCCAAAATTTAAAGAAAATTTTTTTACAGACCTTGGAGTTTAAGATCAGTGATAGAGCACTGCTGGATTTGATTCCCAGTACAACAAAAAGAGAGAGAAAGACAGAGAGAGAGAGAACGTAATTGTATAACCACTATTACCACTTCTGTACAGCACGGTACTAGAGGTTTCAGCCAATACAATAAGACAAAGAGAAATACAAGACATAGGATTGTAAAGGAAGAAAAGAGTTATAATTTTTCGTAGATGGTGTACATGTCTCTAAACAATTAATAAGTTGATTCAGTATGTCATTGGATGGGGGTCACTATACAAAATTTCATGTTATTCCTATACCAGGAACAAAACAACAAAAAGTAAATGAGATATTTAAAATGGTACAATTTTAAATCGCATCAATAAACATTAAAATGTAGGAATAAATGTAATAAAAACGTGCAGTTTCCTCCAATTATCTATACAGGAATGCATCCTAATGAAAATCCCAGAAAACTTTTTTTTTTTTGGTGCTGGGATTCAAACCTAGAACCTCACACATGCTAGGCAAGTATTCAGCCTCTGAGCTACATGCCAGGCCCCGAACTGAGGACTTTTTATTGGAGAAGTGAGAGGATTGGCAAACTGATTTATAAGAGCCTGAAAAGGGTGAAGAATGGCTGAGGCAATTTTGAAGAAGAAAAACAAAATGGGAGGATCTATGCCTCCAGCTATGAAAACTAGAATGAGCAACTGACCTCATTTGCCAAGGACTGAGGGATTTCTTGGGAGGCAGTACTTTTCACTTTTAAAAACTAAAAGTCCTAAGCAAATGGGGACAAGTTGGTCCCCCTAAAATTTTGTACAGAAATGTACTTATTAAGACAGTGTGATATTGGTACAGATGTAAGCAAATAACCCAATAAATGAAAGAGAATGGCATTGACTGCACCAGGGTTTTTAGAAGTAATTTACATGGGGACCCTGGACACCATTTTGCATAGCTGCCCATTGCGCTGTTCATGTTCTTCTGAAAACACCCCCCTCCCCTGCCATCATGTCTAGGTGTCCAGGTTTTTCCTCTCTCTATTGCTGATTGCTCCCAGGTGGACCTTTTATTCAAGCCAGGTGCTGCGGATGCAGTTCGTCTTCTGTTCATATCTTGACTGCTGCTGTGAAGGTTGGCTGCCCTTTTCTATTGAATTGCCTTGCCCAGAAGTGTTTGAGAAGTTATAACCTTCCCCTGGAGGTAGCCCACATCATTGCTTCAAGGAGGGATGGCTCTGTAGTGCCATTCAATCTCCAGATCCCACCAGGGGACCAGGCTGAAACTAGGCTTGCTTAGTTCTGTCTGCTGTCCTCCCCAACTCCTACACTTGCACCAGAATCCTTCTACCTTTAGGAAACTGAGCTAAATCACTGAGCCTATAATATCCACTTATCCCAAAGAACCAGACAATTTAGGCACACTGGATCAGAATCATGTGAATGGCAACACAACCATAACCTCTGTGCTGAGTTTTTTGGTGAACTGTCATTATTCAGCTATCAGCCATCCCTTTGATTTCAGAAAAGCTCCTGGGAACTTTCCAGTAATCCTCCTTTCTGTTTAAGTCAGATAAAATCCATTTCTCTTCCCTGAAACCAATATAACCTTAACTAATGTAATGCCTGATCCAGGCCTGACCTAACATGGCTTTGGAAATATAATCCAGTGCTTCGTGGGATAGCATCAGTTGGAATCCTGAGGAGAAAATTAATTGATTGCCCTTCCTGTTCCCTTGGTATCAGTAACTAGAAATGTTGCTGGAAATACTCCCCATCTGTTAACCCTCCAGGAATTCGCCTTGCTGGGGAGTTAATTTGTGACCCAGGGTTCTGTTTCCCTGATCCCTCTTTGATTCCCTGGAGGTAGAGAGAGCTAAATTCCTTCCTCTGGTCATCATCCTGTCACATCTTTGTTTCCCCTCAGGTCCAGGATGCCTCTAGCGTCTCTGTGAACCTTCCTGTCCCTAACATGAGCTTTCCCGCATCTTAGATTGTTTCCAGTCTGTCCTTGCAGAAGCAGTATATTTGCATACATGTCAGAAAAGTGGGAGGAGAAGGGTGGCAGTCCCAGGAGGGGTGGTCAGATTTCAAATCGCTATGGATTATAAAGAAAGGAGATATGACACAAGCCTGATTAGTTCCACTCAGAATTGTCCACTGATTCATCAGAAAATTGATCCTTCTGACCTAGACTGTGCCTTTTCAGTAGTCAAAGGCAGCTTTTGTTTGAGCCAGTAATTTTGCCTCTACAGCACTTTTTTTGATGGTATTGGGAATTGAACCCAGGGTCTTGTAGGCAAGCACTCTACTGCTCAGCTACAGTATATCGCCAGTCCATTATTTTTTTATTTTTTTGTTTTGAGACAGGATCTCACTATGTTGCTCAGGCCGGCCTGGAATTTGTAATCATCTTGCCTTAGCCTCCCAAGTACACTAATATAACTGGCTCTGTAGCAATTTTGTGTAGTTTAGCCCAAGGTAAGTTTCTACTTGAGCCAAATGCAGATATAGCAAGATACTATTTAAGATATTAACCTACAGGGTTTTTTTTCTCCAATTGACATATCCTCTTCTCCCCTCCATTCAAGTAGACAGGTAATGTCAGGGGAGAGACTGTAGAGCAAAGAGCAAAATGTTACTAAGTCTTTCTCACTTGTTTCTTTTCTTTTCTTTTTTTTTTTCCCTTATTGATACATGTTTGCAGTACATAATGTTACATTCCTCTTAGGGAATAGGTACATGTACACAACACAGCATAATTCTTTTAACATTCCCTTCCCTCCCCTTTTTCTCCCTTCTCTCTATCTCTCAGTCCCCTTCTCTTCTGCAAAAGATCTATCTCCCTTTTTCCTATTATCTAACTTTTATATTTTTATATTATATTTTTATATTCTATATTTCTATTTTGGGTTTGAGAAACCATGAAATATTTAAGCTTCTATTTCTGATTTATTTCACTTGATGTTATGGTCTCAAGGTGCATCTGTTTTCCTACAAATGACTCAAGTTTATTCTTTATGGCAAAGTAGTCCTCCATTGTATAGAAAGACCACATTTTCTTTATCCATTCATTTGTTGAAGGACATACAAGGTTCTTCCAACATTTAGCTATAATGAATTGTGCTGCTATAAATGTGGGCATATATGTATTACTGTAATATGATGTCTTTTAACTCTTTCAGGAAGATGTCTAGAAGGGGAATAGCTGGGTCAAATAAGATTGCTAGTTTTAGTTTTCCGAGGAATCTCCATATTGATTTCCATAGTGGTTGTATTAGTTTACATTCCCACCAACAAGGTAGAAGTGTTTCTTTTTTCCCCACAGCCTCGCCAGGTTTCATTATTTTTTGATTTCTTGATGATAGCCATTCTTTCTGCAACTTCTGGCTTTCACAATAACCATGAAAGGGGCTGGGGATTTAGCTCAGTGGTTAGAGTGCTTGACTCGTGAGCACAAGGCCCTGAGTTCGATCCCCAGCGCCAAGCAAACAAACAAACAAACAAAACTTGTGTTATATCTCCATGAAAGGTAAATGTTTGAATCAATTCAGAATATCGTGGCAGGCACAACAGGACAGCTAAAGACACTCACAAAAGAGGACTTCCATAACTGCTTCAGAAAATGGCAAGAATGATGGGCTAAGTGTGTTAAAGGTGAAGGAGAGTATTTTGAGGTTTAATAGCAATATGCCTTTTATTACAATAATTTTTAAAAGATTAAATATTCACCATATTTTCGATGATACTTCCTTTCAATGAACAAAACACAAAGATCCCCATCAAAGTGGAATTGACGTGTGTGTGTGTGTGTGTGTGTGTGTGTGTGTGTGTGGTGGAGGGGAGAATACACAATAAATAGATTATATAAGGGAATAAAAAGTTACAAGAACTACAAAAAAAGAAAGATAAAAGTAGAGTGGGAAGTGGGTACCAGAAGGATCAAGACAGGCGGAAATGGTGCAATTTTAAATGAACTGGTCAGAGATGGTCTCACTGAAAATGTGGTATTTGAGCAAAGACTTGGTACTCTGAAGGTTGAGGCAGGAGGATCACACATTTGAAGCCAGCCAGGCAGGAGGATCACACATTTGATCAACTTAGCAAGACCCCATCTCAGAATAAAATTTAAAAAGAAGGATAGGCTGTAGCTTAGTGCTCCTGGGTTCAATCCCTAATGCCACAAAACAAATTAAAACACATTACCTCATGGCTTCTGTGAGTCAGAAATTGAGCATAGCTGACCTGGATCTCTCATAAAGCTGCAGCTAGGATGTTGTTCAAGGCTGTTGCTTCAAGAACAGCACAGTCCTAGTGTTTGAGAACCAGTCTCAAGGTGCCATAAGATGGAAAAAACATAGGCAGACCCAGCAGTGCACAAGACTGCAGTTTTACCGGGGGACTTACTAATGGAAGCATGGTCCCAGGAGGCACCAAGATTAGTTGAATCCGTGCAATTTAGGTCAGAAAGAAGATTGTATTTTTGGGTCTAAACAGTTTTGTTCAGAAAGAGGGGTATATTTATGGGTTAGGACAAAAGTAACATCATCCTGGCTGGAACGTACCTGGTCTATCTAAAGGTACGGTCAAAAAACAAGTTTCCAGTTATAAAACTGCACATATGACTCTCATGGTTTTATCTATTTATGGTTGGCTGAGAAATTGTATAGAAAAATCCAGGTGGGGCTACAGGGGAAATCATAACAGTTATGACTCAAAATGGCTTGGTCATATTGAATTGTATCCAACTGGCTGTGGTCACTGGAAGGCTTGAGTATGAGAAACTCAATCAATCCTCAATATGTAGGCAAAGAGGATTCCAGGCAGAAGAAAGAGCCAGAGCAAAGGCCCTGAGATAAGAACAAGAGCTAGAATATAGAGAAGAATGTGAGAAGAGAATAGATATGACCAGGGAGAGTGACATTTGGGGTGTTGTCTTCTATTGCTGCATAATAAATTACCCTTAAATTTAGTAATTAAAAAAAAAAAACACTGTGAGTAAAGCAGAAGGACTGTGGGTTTAAGGCCAGGCTGGGCTATGCTACGTAG